>JAMKCH010056418.1:0-27121 GCA_023653785.1 Ophioderma brevispina
CGTGGTCTATAAGAAACCGCTAACGTAGATCTTTTTCGCTCCCTCATTTGCATATTTGTTGGAGTGGTTAACAACAAAAGGGCAACCCACACTGTATATTCTCTGAATATAATGAAGCGAGAATTCAAGACTGCATATTTTATTTTTTTTTTCTTAATGTCATCCACCCATGCATGTTTATATTCATCTTGTTGAGCTACATGAATATTTCAAATCAGTATTAGCATTCATTGGACTGATTCCTTATCAGGATATACTATTGTCATTAAGATGGGTGACCCCGATCATGATCTTAGTTTTTTCAAGGGCATGGAAGCATATCCCAAAAAATGTGATTGTAAATGTTGAATTAAGTGGTCCTTGTTGATATTAGAAGCCAAAATTGTGTATTCAATTGACCTTAGGACAGTGTGTGGTAATTATGTGTCAGTAACATTTGGATGACATTTTTTTTTGTAATACAAAAGGAAACATTTACAGGACCTTAAGTTTTACTGGGTAATAAAAACAAAAATATGAACTTTCTTCTGATACCACCATCTCAATTTTGTGGAGAAAAGTGGGGTGACGATGAATGAGATCGATCGGGTTACCCATCTTTAATACCACCCAATTGTACTATTTATAATTAATACTCCCATAATAACAAGATGCCATTTTAGTAACTATATAACGTATTGTTGATTGGTTAAAACTGCCCATTGGAAATTAAATAATTACCATTTTTGTGCCTTCAGTGTGCCAAAGTGCTATTGCATAATGTCACTGTTGAATATTGTTTCCAATTCAACATTGCTAAAATCAGTTCACACATCATTAGAAGATTTCCTCGTTTGTGTTGGTCGCGAGCCGGTCCAAAACACATTTATGCCCTGCAGTAATCGATTTGGGATCACTTTTGGGTAGGCATGTAGAAAAGTAGAACGTGTGTAAAATGAGTCATGGTTGTTAAGCTATATTGCCCTCAAAATAAATATTGAAGCCCACTATACTTGACTTTTAATAAAAATATGTATTTTTCGGAATATGTGTTGACACACAAAACATGCTTTCAAATATTTGGATTTTAGTGCACATTCGAAGCACGCCCCTATTCTGTAATGGAATCCCATTTGTACATCGACCTGTGCTGTTTATCTCAAGTGTGAAGAAGAGGAAAAGGGGGGGAGGGCGGACATGAAAAGAGTGACTTTTCAGGTGCTTTTCGAGGAGTTAAGGTGCAAATGCAAAATAATGATGGTGAACGGGGGTTCCATTTCATGGATTTTCATGAGTAAACGCTTGTTTTGGCCCGAAGGGCAAGGCCGGCGCCGGGTGTCCCGAAGCTACCTCCCGCCGGCCTGCCCGAGGCCCCAAACAAGCGTTTACTCATGAAATCCATGAATGAAACCCTAGTTCAAGCCTTGTGATCATTTTGCATTGGGCTAAATGTTTATGGCATGTTTATGCAATTCTGGGATGAGAGTGTGTGTTGTGTTGTAAATCCTAGTGACCGTGAGAAACCTTCAAAACTTTGTTTTTACACAGTCCATCTGTGCGGGTAATGAGGCATTTTCTATCCCAGAATCAATAACATCTCAAGAGGCAAACGGGATTGTTTTACGTTTACTGCTGGGCCTATTAAAATTCCCAAAAATGGCACGCAGCACTATAAAATTTTGCAGATAGTTTGCAGTTGTTGTAAAATGTTGATTCAGCAGTTTGCTACCAAAGATATGTTTTAAATAACACCTTACCCCTCATTAATCGTCACTTGCGTCCAATTCGCTCTCGCTGTCAAAATCCTCTGCTAATTTCACAAACTTTTCATTTCAGTGTCACAGATGTTCTCTTATCCCAATAAGAGCTCTCACATTAAGGATGTGTTTGCATTGCATTGTCCATTCAGAAGTTTCTCATTGTAAATGAAATGGATAGCTTTCCAACACATTCGCGTTTTGTATATATAAATATAATATACTATAGGCCTGCATTACTTTGTGACACTTACCGGTAATATTTTATATATGAGGCCTAAAACCTGTACAAGAAAAGTCCTTGGTACAAAGCTGTCTTTTATCTGTGCTTTTTGAAACACATTTGATGTAGTCATTCAGGGCTATAGCCTAGTCCCGATTACTTACTGTAAAAAGTGCCATTCTAAATGAAAATGCATCGTGTTTTTAAACTAACATAAATAGAGAGACATTCACTTTTTTGACACGTCTGTACAGATTAAAATTACAAGTGGATTATCTGAGATTAAAGGTGCAACGAGAGATTTCACATAACAGGTTTCCCTAAAAATTGTGAAGATTCTGATTTTGGCACTGGTGTAAAGCATGCTCATCAAAACATCCCCATCTGAACGATTTAGCTGAAAAGTGTTTCTTGGTACTAAATTGTGAATTTTCAATTTCGTATAGGAGCAAATACGAAATTCAGCCTAGTTTTCTATGAATAAAAGCATATCAAATCAATGTTTGTTTTTTAATTTTAAGTATTTCTGTAACCAAGTAAAAGTAGGTTCCTAATCTATATGAAATCACACATTACACAGAAAATATGGGGGAATGACTTGAATCTCTCGTGCACCTTTAGTGTCTAAATATGATTTTTTTACCCAGCACACCCTCCTCAATTTCAACCTTCTACCTCTTAAAAGGGGAGATAGTCTCACGGTCCCTTGATTTATTATAATGCACATGCATGTGTCGCTTGGACGCGCCGTTTCATGGGGTAAAGTGCGAAATAACCAAGCGGTACCTCCAAATGTTGGTATTACTTAAACAAGCTGCGGTCTGTTTGCAAAACTCCTTATGCAGTGGCATGTGCAGCAAAGAAGCTTTGGAATTTTGTGTGTATTAATGAATATTATTATTATTATATTAATAAGTTATTATTATTATTACTACCTCATTTGCATAATTCTGTGTAAATTTTCATTAATACGCTGTAACACTTTACCACAATCAAAATAGAATTCTGCATCATCTGTGTCGATCTGTATATGTTGATGAGGTCAAAGGTCATGTGTCAAGGTCAAAAGTCATGTGAGGTCATGTTGAAAAATAGGATGTAAAATTGACCTATGCAGAAAATGCATTATAAATCACATTTTTAATTAAAAACAGTTATATTTTTTAATAAAATATATGTATTTTTGAAAATGTGTTTTGACAAATTACATTTATAATTATGTATTTTAAAATATAGTTTTTAAAATATATTTTTGCTACTCCTATGTACACATTATATATATGCCAATTAATTGATATTGTTAATTTTTTAATTGTGAGGATATTGATACTCTGTTGGATGAAAAAAGTTGCATTTTTTATACATCTCTACATGCTCAAAAGTCATATGATTGACTAATTATTTTGTTTTGACATGTCATACTGTCAAGCAATGTGGACCATTTTAACAACTTATGTATAGAAGTATTTCTTGCAGTAATAGCAAAAGAACAGTGAATGTAATGATGTTGTTGTACAAATTTAAGAGTTAATGCTTAAAGGCCGACTCGGAGAATTCCTGAGGATGGCGCCCTCAATTTTTAAAAAATCATGCTTTTTGCATCTACATAATGCTTGTCCATATACTAATCACTGTGTGAAATAGCTAGGCACAAATCGATGTCCTTCATATAGAAAATCACAATTTTGTTATAAAATTCTGAATCTGTATTTTTTGTCATACACAGTATCCTATGGTACTGTGATAATTAAAACGTTTACTACTTAAACAAAAAACCAACTTTGAAATTGAGCATTGTTGGTGACTACCTGTAGTTGTAGTTGAATATTTGTAATTAAAACACTAAAAAATATATTATGAAATCTCTGAGTCAGCCTTTAAGCCAAGTAAAATGAGAAATATTTCTTGTCCAGACAGTTTGGAAAAAAGCAAGACCTACTATTTCAAACTTCTTTTCTTCAATGAAAACATATAGTTTTGTGGACTGTGTTCTCAAAAAGGAGGTCAAGTTTACAAGGACAGGCTAAGTATTGCAAAACTTGTTTGAAAAAATGCAAATGGTGCGCCCACAGGCAGAGTGCCCATCTCTCTGTCATTGGCGTTTGGGCCAATGCTGTGGGGGGTTCGCCACTCCTCCCGCACAGCGAGTCTGTTTTGCATTCCCAGCATATGCCGGTACCCATTTATACTCCTGGGTGGAAAGAGGCAAGTGAGGTAAAGTACCTTGCCCAAGTGCACAACACATTGGCGACAGCGGGGCTCGAACCCACAACCTAATGCTTATGATCCACTGCACCACATGTGCCCCTTACTAAAGTATAAACATGCACTTTTGCATGAAAGTACATACATGAAAGTATAACCATGCACTTTTGAATATGTTTACAATATATCACCTCATAATTCATGACACAAAATATCAAAAAAAGAGGAAATAGCACAAAATATATGAAACAAGTTCAGGAAAGGGAAGCAGGAAGGACAGACAAGTTTCTCTATTTACTTGGCCTTTTGCATCTATAAGCAAGTGGAATCATTTCTTGAGTAAGTGACACTGCATAGCTGTTTATATGAATGAAAATTGGCAGTACTCTGGTACTACCTACAAAATTTTCCCTATTCAGACCAGTCATGCAGCCATTATGCATGCCGATATAGTTGTCAAGTAATTTGTCAAGTTAGAACATGCTTAATTGTTCAGGAAATAATCGTAACTATAGACGTTGTGATAATAAAACTATTGTTTGACAGCCATATCAACCCAGGTTGGGACTGGTGTATAATGTGTACATGGTCAGATAAGAAATGTTTGTATATGTTGGCACCATTCACCTAATTCCTTTAAAGGCCGACTCAGAGATTTCCATAAGATAGCACCATGGATTTTCTAACAAAACATGTTTTGCACATACTTATCGCTCTCTGAAATAAGTAGTTAAGCTCAAATTGATGTGCTTGATTTAGAAAATCACAACTCTGTAATAATAATATTCTGGATCCAGAATTTTTCTTATACACATTATCCTACTTTACTGTTGTACTACACAAATATTTACTACCTCAATATGAAAAACCTGATTCTTCTTGTGACAGACTCCTGAATATTATATTATTTTTCTGTATTGTATTAATTAAATCATGTTAAATTTAATCATATAAATAATGAGTGAGGAGAACTGGAAAATATGAAACTTGCAATGTGTTGTGCAATAAGCATGACTTATCTGATTGACCTAGTTCTAAATGGACTAGTGTGATGAACATGTCAGAATATGTCCGCAGTCAGAGGACAATTGGAGCCCAGTGTCTTATCACCGTCATTCTAAGAACTGTAAAGAGGTTCTTTGTTTACCTATAGGAAGCAAGATTGCCCACCTGTTGATGAACAATTGACTTTGTGTAATTGCTATGTCAAAACATATTAGGTGCAGGATGTGGAAGATTGCGGACTTCCTTTAAACATGTTTCAGCGAACTGAAAAGATTGTGAAATGTTTGTCTTGTCTTCGCATGTTTGTTGCATCATGGGAAATTTGCTAAAGAAAAATTCTGTTGCAAGTCATTTCTCTTTGCCAGTTGACAAGAGATTTCATCGAGTGTAGACCTCTCAAACAGAAGGTGGAGAACTTTCATAACATTTGATTTATAAAAATCTTATGTTCTTTATTCTGGAAAGTTGTCAGAATCGTCAGAGCTGCACAAAATTTGGTGCCTTTGGAAAAACAAAGGTTAACATTAAAATTCCAGCAGGACATTGCTTCTGTACCAGTGATGTTCACCTTTAACGCACTGAGTACCTGTATGGACATTATATAGCGAGTTGCAGTTATACTTCCAGTTGTTCTCCAAGTCTACAACTTCACAAATTAATCGGCCGGTCTAGACCAAAAGGACTTTTGCGATTTCGCGAAACTAGTTGAACTGTACCAGCAAGAATTGTGTCGCCAAGATTTATATGTGGACCTGATTCTACAAGAGACTGGTGTGCACCCAACAGTGAACTTTGAACTTTAGTTTAATGATTATGTGCATGGTGTATTGTAAATAGGTAAGAAACATAATAATTTTGTGCATTGTTAATATTTTGTGATTAATTCAGATCCAGGGGCGGCGCCAGGGGGGTGGCAGAGACTGGTGCGCACCCAACAGTGAACTTTGAACTTTAGTTTAATGATTTTGTGCATGGTGTATTGTAAATAGGCAAGAAACATAATAATTTTGTGCATTGTTAATATTTTGTGTATTTTGTGATTAATTCAGATCCAGGGACGGCCCCAGGGGGGGTGGCAGGGGGCGGCCGCCCCCCCTGGGTGGCAGGGGGCGGCCGCCCCCCTGAGATTTGCAAAATTTAGGAAAAATGGGTTTTTGTGCAAAAATTATGTTTTTTTAACCAAAATGAGTTCATTTTGTACTGTTTTGCCCCCCCCCCCCCCATGATGTTTCGCCCCTCCTACGATTTTACCCTGGCGCCGCCCCTGTCCAGATCATATTTATGTATTGAAATTATTACTTTGAATTTACATCTTGGTCAAGTCAATCTTCTTACAAATAGTCATTGTGAATTTTGTTTTTATGAACCTCGGGAGGTTACTTTTCTGACCTTGAGTACGTCTCGTAACAATCTCAAACTTCAGAATTGAGCAGTTGAGATGACTATCTTTAATTCTAGTTGACTCTTTTTAATTAATACTTTAAAAAAATTATATTTAAGGGGGAAAGACCCTCAAAGGGGGCTAAAAATAACAACTTTAAATTTAAGGGAAAAATTACCTTTTTGCTTTTTGTTTGGCAACAATCGGAACGTCCGTTCAAAAGTTATGGCTAAAAAAGTGGCTTCGTGAGTCAAAATTACTTATATTTCCTTATGTATTTTAATGTTTTCTCAAGCTGCGATATTTAATATTTTCCACTTAATTCAAGTACTTAATTTCTAAATCATCAGGAAAGTAAAATAGCATTTGTAAAATATACAAAAACCTAGAAAACAGTGTTTCTAGACTAAATTGCCGATATCTCAAATGTGAATTTTTACAATATGACATCGCTTGCACCCTGATTTCTCAAAAACGATTTACCCTATGGAGATGGGATAAAAAGCAAATTAGAGCATATAAATTGGGCTCCACACTGAACTAGAATATTTTCATTAGTCCCGTAGGAACCCATTTTGTGAGGGTCATTTCCCCCCAAAAGTAAAACAATAATTTTTAAATTTAAAGTTGTTATTTTTAGCCCCCCTTTGAGGAGGGTCTTTCCCCTTAACACTCTCTGGGTCTCCTTTTAACAGTGGTACACATGCTACCCTTTAAATTATGATTAACTGTATCAAAGCAAAATATTTGAACCAATTCTTGGCCAATGCTGTATGTTGTTATTTTTAAAGGCAACTCATGGAAATAGCTAATTTCTTGGTAAAGTGAACAGATGAAATCTTTTCTGTCATTTTTACTCAATTTGTTGGACAGCTTTTTGTAAAATTTCAACAAAAAAATTGACCACACCTGATCAAAATTAAATATTTTAACCAATTCTAAAACAGTGCTATATGTATATGTTTTTAATAGTAACTAGGATAAATGGGTGAGTGTGCCATATAAAGTATTCCAGGACCTCACTCTTGACTTAATGTGCTTAATTTCAATTTGAAAAATCTTGTGGGCGCTCTATTTTTCAAATGTGCCAGTGTCTCTTTAATGTCTGTCAGCACTGGTCTTTGTCGGTCTTGTCTTGCACTTTTGTTGCGTTTTATGTTATAACCTGTCTTTACTATTTTTATTGGGTGGCCAATATTTTACGAGCTTTGCTCTCTATTTGGTCAACCCTCCATCGTAACTACTGCTTTGTGTAATTTATTGATCTGTATTATGGAGAAGAAACTTGAAACTTGAAAACTTGTGCTTTATTATTCCCCACCATACATAGTTTGATGGGAAGGACCATGTGGAACCTGTCTCTCTGTCTGTCCCTCTTTTTTCCAGAAAAAAAAAAATTGTATTAAATGACGTTCCTTAAAAATACATTTATGGTGCTCCAAGGGTGTACAGTACTGATTTTTAAGTATTTGATCACCGAAAAGTGTCACTATGCCTCAAAATATGTTTCATATGGTAACACAAATACTAGTATATAGTCGGGGACAGAAACCCTTTGACGAGTGCGTACTTCCTGGTTCTCTGCATATTACTGCAGAAAAAATGCACTTGCCTCTGATTGACCACCGAAGCGATCTGCTGTTGCTGGGTTACCGACCACGCGCTATACTCGGTCATAGCTCCGCCCCTTTTACAACCAGGTGGTACGCGCTTGTCAAAAGGTTTCTGTCCCCGAGTATAGTAAATCACAAGCCATTCAAAAACTTCTGACGACATCCCACTCGTGGTCCCTTCTACCGCACTCCTTCAAGGTGTCAAAGAATCAACCCTGTAGCATCCAGGCGGCGAAGGTCATAATATTTCGTTACTGAAGTGGGAGTTAAGAGGTTTGCGCAATGTACGTTTAGACCAATGGCGACATATCCGCTAAAATCGACTACTTGGCCATATCAATTACATTTAATCTACCAACAGACCTCTACACCTTTGGGCATATAGCGGGGCTTTGGTGTTGGGGTAGAAAACGCTATTGAGCAACTTTCTCATCCAACAAAAGATGTTGGATGAAGAAATTTTGAGAAAAAAGACTTCAAATTTGAATATTTTAGGATTTAGTTTCAAATTTTGCCGTTGCATTCATCTATTCGTAAGCAGACCACAAGAGTTGTTTGCATGGGAAGAGAAAAGTAGCGTAGTGGATGTTTGTTACAGAGATGGACTAGGAATTTAGCGCGTCACCCATTGCCGAGCCCGAGCCGGTAGTTGGCGATTTTGTATTTGAAGTCAAAGGCTGAGGATGGCTTGGCATGCACTGAGTGATTTTGATGATAAAGTATTGTGTATTGTCGTGATTGTAAACATAGGCTACTATGTTCAAAGTAGACCATATACCCATGATCAGGTGAGCATATAGGAAATTTTTGGCAGAAACATTTAATGGTTGGCAATCTACACGAGCAGATCATTTTGGCCGTGGCTTGTGTTATGACGTATCGTGACGTCTAAGGTCAGAAATACCTTTCAACAACACAAATACATGAGCTTGTTGCACAAATGATCTAATTATATATAAGAAAGCAGTTTTAAAGATCTTTACTTGATTGGTTCAAGAATTTGTATGTCCAAAAACAAAATTTACATATACACAATTAGAAGTTAATTATGGTTTACTAGTGTCCTGTGTTGAAAGCGTGGCAGTTCAACGATAATATCAGCGAAGACGCAAAATGCAGCGCAAAGTTCATACCAAACTCTAAGGTATTAGATTCCAAGGGGAATCTTCTCAGGCCGAAGTAAATCTTGTCCAGCAGTTCAAGCCGACAAGGATAAAATTAAGTACCTCGCCGAAATAAATCCACAGTCCAAGATAAGCACCACGATTTCATCTGTCCACAATTTGGAATCCTATTTTGATTCGAGCACTTTCGGCTTCAACGACGACAGTAGAACAATCACAGCACTCTGCTTCACATGGATGAACAATAATAAATCCTGGCCCTGCGTGTGAAGATAAAATCTACCCATTATGTAGATAAAAACTAGCTATCCTAATATGTATAGCTTGATTGCAAAACTGCTGACGCGAGACTTCGCTCAACAATCTTCTTATATATACTGACTTCACAAAAAATCCCAGTCTAAAAATAGACATTACCACAATATCATGCATAAACATGACCTTGACCATCAATTCAGATTTCACAATCTAAATGACATCACTTCATATATATAACATTGTGGGGGAATTCCCAGATCGTGCAATGTTGGATCTTGTTTAAAGCAAAAACACGTGAGTCAGGTACTAATTTTAGCATTCTTGGGGAATCCCCACTTCCCTATTGTGCAAGCTTAAACAGGTGCACTAGCAAAAACAAAACCTGGGGTATTACCCTTTATCCTTTTATAGTAAAAAAAAGACTTGTCCTGTGAGAAATCTTTCTCAACTAAAATTGAGAACATAATTTTTTAAAAGCTTATGATCAGAAAAATGAGAGGCCATATAAACATCCTCCCCCTAAAAAAGAAAATTTGAATGAAATGAAAATTTTCCAAGATCTACGTTATACCTTGAACATTTTGAGGTTAATTTTACATACATTTACAAGGGCAAATTCTAACTTTTATTATAATGGTTTGCATTCCTGCCTTCAGTCTCTATTACAATTTGTTAAATTTGTAATACTAAATCTTGAAAAAATTTCGCAGCTCTGGGACAAGGCATCAGCAAGACATGTTCTTTTCCTTTGATATGTATTATGTCCAGATTGTATTCTTGTAGAGTTAAACAACCGGGTAACAAGTCTCTGAGTTGTTTTTCATCTTGTTGATGAAAGTTAACGGATTGTGATCGTGTACACTATATAAAACTGGGTGCACTGTTGACTCAAGTACACATTCAAAATCGGCAATGACATAGCAATGCAAGACATTATTTCTCAATTGTTGAGTAGTTTTTTGATGTTTGTCAAACTTCTTTGAGAAAATACCTAACAGGAGATCTACATCATTTTCCATCTGCTTGCATGAGCACTCCACACAGCCTACATCAATGGCATCAACTGCCAACTATTGTTTCTGAACGTCTGGCGCAATCAAAAATGGCGCATTCATCAAATAGATTTGATTTTCTCAAAACGCTTTTGGCATTGCTTGACCAGACAAATTTTGCATTTTCTTCAGAAGGTTGGTCAGCGGACACGCAATTTCTGAGAAATTGGACAGTAGTTTCTGTAATACCCGACCATTACAAGACTCTCATGAGATCTCTTTTCCTCTGTGGTGTGGGGAATCTCAAATTGCTTCAACTTTTGCAGTGATTGGCATAATTTGCCCTTGACCTACATATGCCCTAAGTATGTAACATTTGCATGGCAAAATTCACTTTTCACCAGATTCACAGTTAAACTGCTTGAGATATTTCCAAAAAGCGGAGGGAGTGTTCATGGGTTCTTCCCCATGTTTCATGTACACAAGGAGATCATCGAAGCGATGCTTCACAATGTTCTATGTCTGCAACACTTAGTTCACTAGTCGCTGAAATGTTGCCGCAGATTTTTGAGACCAAATGCCATTCTTTTGTATTGGTATAGGCCATCGGGCGTACAACAGGCTGAAATTTCTTTGCACGGTCAGTGAGGGGAAGTTGCCAATACCCCTTCAACAAACAAATTTGCTAACAATTTGCATTCCAACTCTATCTATGCAATCATCATCAGTGGGATGGATATAGTCGGTTTTGGAACAACGGTTGCCTTTTCGGAAAATTTGTGACAAAACGGAATGACAATCCGGTTTGGGAACAAGAATACATGGGCGAACTCCATTCACTCTTGCTTGCTTACGATTACATTGTCTAACATGTATTCACCTCATACTGACATGTTGCACGTGATTGGATTCAACCCATTAAGATGTTGCTTTACGGGCTCAGGTCCCCTAAATCTATGTCATGGGTTATTACATGTGTCTCCTACGGTAAATGGAACAATATTGTTTACCAATTATGAAGTAACTCTTTCAATTCCACCTTGTTGACTTGGGGGAGGTGACATTCTTGTCTAAATTGGCAGTATGTCAGAATTTTGATAATTGACACCATATCATTTCTGTGTTTTACAGTGACTGTTTTGTTCAAATTCTAACTCTGTGATATCACCATTTGTACACTCATCACTATCTCTGGATGACATAGCCACAGAGGGCTTTATGTTCATCATCTCTGTATTAACTCATGAGCAGATTATGTGACTAATTGTCGGATGTTACGTCTACTGGTGTTTGATCACATAGTCAATGGTATCCCACTTGTTCTCAATCTTATGGTACAGAATACTTGCTTGCAAACGGATGCTGTATTGGAAAAAGTGCCAAAACGCTATCACCTGGCTGAATACTCTGTTCCTCGCATTTTTGTCATACCCTGTTTTCATTTTTGCCTGACTCTGCTTGAGATTGGTTTGGCAATTTCCGTGGCTCTTGGAGCCTGGTGCTTGAATTGAGACACATAGTCTAACAAAATTCACCTCAGGATTCACACAAACACTTTCTTTCAGTAGTTTTCCAATGGTCCCCTAACTTGTGACCAAACACCAACCAAATGGACTAAATCCTAGTGACTATTGTACAGCCGCACCTGGTAGCAAAGAACAGGAGATGAACTTCCCTCATCCCAATCCCTCTCAAATTCAAACAATGTTTTTTTTTTTTTAATGTTTTCAATTTTTGGGGGTACCTTTCTAGGGCCCCCTGGTATTCTGGGTGATGCGGAAGAAACCTGTACTGGGAAAGTCCCAAATGGTCCCATAACTTGTTGGCATAAAACGGACATGAAAATTTGATCCCTTGATCAGACTGAATTGATTTTGGACGGCTACTAGGGTGAAAAACTTTGTTAGAGCTTTCACTATACTCTGTGCCATAATATTCTCAAGGGTATAGCATCAGGGAATCGTGTGGAAGCACACGATGGTCAGTAAAAGTGATTTCCTAACTTGGTCCTTGGAAGTGGTCCTACGCAATCTATAAACCCTACTAAAGGCTCATCAAATGTGGTATTGGTTGCAAGGGAGCAGTAGGCATTTTCATTGGGCGTGCCCACCATTTGACCTGTGTGACACGTCTTACAATACTCAGACACATCTTTCTGAGTGTAGGCCGACACAAATGACTCCTATTGTCATGTGGTTTTTCTCACAACCTAAGTGTCCTGCCATGGGACTATCATGGGCTATGCCTATCCCTTCCCTATGGTATACCTTTGGCCAACAATTTGATGCACAACTTCCATTCCTCATTACAAGTGCATCAGGTGGCCGACTGTTTCTCATGAGGACACAATTTTGCTTGTAGAAACATATAGGCAATTGCTCGGCGTCCTGTTGCACAAAAATGCCCTCTCACCTAATTTCCTAAGTGCTGGGTCGTTGTGCCGCTCATTTACCAACTTGTCATGGCTTAAAAGGGATCCGTTACAGTCCCGACTCAATCAAGCTCAGCGGCTGGATTTTCATTGTTACCAGATTGTCACTTTGTTTGGCGCAGGGGCTGGATTTCACTAACAGGGAATTAGTCTCCCCTGAAGAGGGGAAAAGAGACCTCCAAATTCCTCTAATTTGAGAGAAAAAGTATCCCTAAATTGGGACCAGTATCCTCACGCTCTCCTATATGTGTGAGGATTTTGACTCATCACCTGCTCACTGTTTTCGTGTGAGGTTTTCTGGTCATTGACCTGAGTTTACTGCCCACATGCTGGAAAACATGTATATTTCCTCATCAAATTTCTCCCACTGTACAGGCACCTGGGAACTATGGGTTGGGAGCTTCCCCCTCTGCCAAAGCATTCCCTAACAACATGGAAACCCCTTTAACTGGGGTTCTTGTCTAAACCAATTGTGACAGTCCAGAAACCAACGTCTGATTTCAAATTCATTTTGTGTAGAGGGTCACTAATACAATTCCATACTTATCCCCTGAATCAATGCACTAGTTCCTGTGGAACTCTCAATATCAAAATGGAAGTGCATCTTCCAAATCATGGACTGCGCGCAGAACGTGTCCCCATGATTCTATGGGTTTGGATCTAAACTATCACCTGAAAGTGACAAAATCCATCCCAAAACAAAAGCTTAAGTATCCCTTACTTTTCTGTGTCAATTCCCTTTTGTGCGGATTTCTGTTTCTGAAACAGAAGAAATGAACTTTTGACCTCAAAGTAACTGCACAAACCTATTGGTGTTGACTCATTTTGGCTCCCTCCCTTTTGGGTGGATAGCCATTGTATATCCACCACCGTGACCTTGTATGTCCTGGCTGCTTAAAGTGATTATGTGAAATGTATTTGGTGTCCATCCCAGTTTTTGATTAGCACCATTATTCTTTACTTACCCTGTTCATGGGAACCTGACTGGGATTTCCCCTCCTGAGTGTACCAGTGAGACGCTTTGTTAGAACCCGAACTTATTGTTGTATTTGTTGGACCTAGGAAATTCTTGGCTAGGCCTTCTAGTTTGACTTAATTTGTGTGTCAATGAATAATCGTCGGCCTTTACGGATGCTTCACGCAAACTGTCAATTTGTTTTCATCCAGAGTGTTTTGATATTTCTGGGATTGTAGAGGACTGTTTGAACTCTTTCAACTAACATCCATCCTAAGTTGACCAAATTTTGCCCGACTTCTTTTGAGAGAAGCCAGCGACAAACATTTGTTCCTTTACACGGGCAAATTCAAAATGGGTCTGGTCATCCTTTTTCTGACAAGATCTGAATTTTTGTTTATATGCCTCTGGCACCAATTCATATGCTGTAAGCACTGCCTGCTTACCCTCGTCATATTCACTACATTTGTCTAATGACATGGCCGAATAATTTCTCGGGCTTTACCAAATGACCAATGAACACTGACTGTAGCACCAAGGTCCAAGATTCCTTAGGCCATTTCAAGCTATTGGCAATTTTCAAAGTGTAAGAAGTATTTGGTCTACTTCTTGTTCTTGAAAAATTTGGAACCAGCGAATATTTTTCGCCGCATTAAAACCAGATTTCTTGAGAGTCTGATGAGCTAGCCTGTGTTTCAATTTTTCTAACTCTATTGAGCTTCAAGCTCTTTCTTTTTCATCTCCTTTGCTTGTTGTAATGCCATCTCTTTTGTCTCATTCATTGCATTTTTATTTCAAATTTCCTTTTCCTTCTCTTTGGGCATTTGCAATTTTTCTATTTCTCTAATCAAGTGTCTTTCTTCTGTTCTTTTTGAATTTGCATTTCTATTCCTTTGCTTCTGTTTATTCCATTTTCTTCAATTCTATTTCCTTTGAATTTAAAGCTCTTTCAACTTGAAAAGAAAAAAAATGAAACATCACCAGTGCACTGTCCTATTATTCTATCCTATCCAAGATGAACTATCCCAAACATCCTCCTGGACAAACTGCAATCAGACTATTTTTGATGATCTGTTCTCATGGATGTTTGCCTCACGTAATAAATGCTTGGCTATTTCATTAACTCAGGCTTTCTCAGCTCATCAAACTTCTCCAAGTTATGTGCCCTATGAACACTTCTGGATCAAACTCCATGTGATTGTACCTCAAAACAATATACTAACTTGAACCAAACTACAAAATTAGACAGGTAATACACATCAAATTTTGTTGCTAAAATGTGCACAATGTTTACAATATTTTTCACCTTTAAAGTGTGTAAGTCTGAACGCAAAAAAGGGCTCACAATTTATATCAATTCAATTCCCAAGGACGAGCCCCAATTCTGTTATGACGTCTCTAGTACGTCTAAGGTCAGAACATACCTTTCAAAACAAAAAAATGAGCCTTGGGCACAAATGATCTAAATTATATATAATAAACAGTTTTACTGATCTTTACTTGATTTGGTTCATGGAATTTGGTCGTACAAAACAAAATTAACTAACACAATTAGTTAAAGTACTATGGTTTACTAGTGTCCGTGTTGAAAGCGTGTGAAGTTCAACGATGATCTGTCCTCACAGTGAAGACTCAAAATGACAGCGCACAAGTTCATACAAAACTCATCAGGTATTATATTCCAAGGGAATCTTCTTATTCCTGAAGGTAATCTTGTCCAGCAGTTCAAGACGGACAAGGATAAAATTAAGTCCCTCGATAATAAATCCACAGTATAAACAAGATAATCACCACGATTTCTATCTGTCCACAATTTGGAATCCATTTTGATTCCGTAGCACTTTCGGCTTCAAGGACGACAGTAGAATAATTACAGCACTCTGCTCACATGGAATTGAAAATAATAAATCCTGGCCCACTGTGTGTGAAGCATAAAATCTCCATTATGGTAGATAAACTAGCTATACCATACTGTATTAAGCTGATTGCAACTGCTGACGGCGCGACTTAGCTCAAATCTCTATATATAATGATTCACAAAAATCCAGTCTCAAAAATAGACATTACATCATCTATGCATAACATGAACTTGCCCACCATCCAAATCCCAAAGATTTCACAATCTAAATTACCAGTCAAATAATAACGTTGTGGGGGATTCCCAGATCTTGCAATGTTTGATCTTTTTTTAAAGTCATAAACAAGCTGAGGCAGTTACTAATTTTAGCATTCTGGGGACTCCCCACCTTCCCTATGGTGAACAATCTAAACAGGTGCACTTAGCAAAAAACAACTAGGGGTATCCCCTTTCTCTCGTTTATAGTAAACAAAACACCTTGTCCTGTGAGAAATATTTTCTCAAATAAAATTGAGAAAATAATATTTTTAAAAGCTTAATCAGAAAATGGAGGCATCTAACAATTGCATGGTGTATAACAGTACATCGGAGTATGTGTTACTGCACACTGCACAGCCCACAGTATACTCTGTTCGGTCTTGAGTCATTGAGGTAACTTATACGTAATGACGTGATAGCATTCGCTTAGCATTCGATTGTGCTGCTTATCCCCGTGCGTGTTGCAATGGGAAGGCCAGCGCGTGCCTTTCGGGTGCAAAACCTAACCCGCGCAGTGACGTACCCTCAAACTGAGATCGAAATATAGGGAGTGAGGATAGGAACACGTTTCTATCGCGGTTTCTATTGCCATACACAGTGTCACGCATCATAACGCGCGATTACATTACGCACTGACGTGCATGCACTTACGCGATAGATTTGATTGTCGCAACAATCATGCTGTAATGGCCATGAAAATGTGCATCGGGCAGACAGTCCAATGCACGCTCACAAACATCTGGATCTTGGAAGTAGGCCACATATGTTCTTATACATTAATGCGGATCTGGTGCCTGTGTAGATAGCCCCACTGTATTGTTTGGTCTGACATTCATTTGTGAACAATGACATCTGGTTGTCTGGAACATTCCGCTCAGTGGTTCTTCTAGCCGGATGACACGATTTTTGACGCATCGGTTCAGATTTGACGCGGGGCGTGACGTACTACGATGTGGAGTTTAGACCAGCAGGACTCGTCCGGACTCAATTGGCGAGTCCGGTCGAACTCAGACTGTGTACTGATCGCTCGGTGGACTCGGACTAGGGTCCCATGGACTCGAACCTCAGGGCCCCATTCCATGGACTCGGATTCGCCGCAGCACTCAGACCTGGGACTCGTACATCAATTGAACCTCAGTGGGACTCTGACTCAACAAAAACTTAAACACACATTCTCCCAATACTGGCAATACTAGTAGTGTGAATGATCACCAGATACCATGTCCCATGATTTTTTAAATTGTCCAGAGTTTTAAAATATTATAAATGTGCTGACAAACTTATCTAAATCAGATGAAAATGATATTAAAATAGTCCAAAGCCCATTCTACACTAATTTTGTGAATGCCTCAAATCAGAAAGTTAGATAAATTGGAACTTGCATAGATGCTGTATGTTATTGTAGTTGACATACAATCAATGCACGAGCAAGCATGAGCAGGGACGGTTACAACGCCAGAGACTGTGAAGATCGTACTCGCGTGGAGTTTTTATAGCTGATTGAAGAGCCATGGGCTCTCTTTAGCAGCTTAATGATAAGCGCATGCGCATAAACAAAATTGTGTTGCCTGTCAAAACGTGGTCGTGTGACGAATTGCTGAGATTAATGAGATTTTCGAGCCAATCATTACACTGCTACCACCTTACTGACTTTCAAGATTATGTAATCAAGAAAGTGATAAGGTGTTGCAATTGGAGTTATCTTTAGATTTGAAAAAGGCAATTTGATATCAGTGAACATGAACTTTTAATCAAGAAATAATATGATTATGGTATCAAAATAATGAGCTAAATGGTTCAATCATATTTAAGTCATGTTAAAACGTTTTTGTATTGGATTTGTACTAATCAATTTTAAAACACTGTGTGATATAGGTGTGCCCCCAAACCCCCTCCCCCCCCCCAAAAAAAACAAAAAAGGAGAAGTAGTTAGGTCCTTTACTCTTCCTGATTTCCATAAATTCACTCCCAAGCTCTGTGTAATGTAAAGTAATTATGTATGCAGATGCTTTACATCTCTTTTAGAAATCTAAGGATCAAGAATTTGGGAAAAATATTTAATAACCAAACTAAAGGTTTATTGCCACAAATGGTTCTCTGAAAATGATTAACTTTAAATATTAAAAAGACAAAAGTATATGGTTTGGTTCACCTCATATTGTAAGTAAATTTAGTACTATTAGTGTTAATATTTTTTTTTTGTGGTTGGGTGTTGGGGGGGGGGGGGGGGGGGGAGGGGTGGGGAGGGGGGGGGGGGGTGGTGGGGTGTGGTGGGTGTGGTTGTTTGTGGGGTGGGGGGGGTGTGTGTGTTTTTTTTTGTGTGGATTGAGGGTGTGTGTGTTTCGCCTGTGTGGTTGGGGGGGGGTGGGGGGGGGTGGTTGTGGTGATAAGGGGGGTGGGGGTGGTGGGGGGGTTGGAGGGATGGGGGGCGGGTTTGGTGTGTTGTGTGTTGTTTGGGTGGTGTTGTGGTTTGTGTTTGTGGTGTCAGGTTGGTGTATTGTGTGTTTTGTTTTTTGTGTTTTGTTGTTTTTTTTTTTTTGTTTTGTTTGTTGTGTTGTTTTTTTTTTGTGGGGTTGGTGGGGGGGGGGGGTTGTGTGGTGGTGTGTGGTTTGGTGGTGTTTTTTTTGTGTTTTTTTTTGTTGTTTGTGTTTTTTTTGTTTTGTTTTTTTTTTTTTTTTTTTTTTGGTGTTTTTTTTTTTGTTGTTTTTTTGTTTTTTTTTTTTTTTTGTTTTTTTTTTTTGTTTTTTTTTTTTTTTTTTTTTGTTTTTTTTTTTGTTTTTTTTTTTTTTTTTTTAAAAAAAACTTTGTTGTTTTTTTTTTTTTTTTTTTTTTTTTTTTTTTTTTCTTTTTTTTTTGTTTTTTTTTTTTTTTTTTTTTTTTTTTTTTTTTTTTTTTTTTTGTTTTTTTTTTTTTTTTTTTTTTTTTTTTTTTTTATTTGTAAAAAACAATTTTTTGTTTTTTTTTTTTTTTTTTTTTTTTTTTTTTTTTTTTTTGTTTTTTTTTTTTTTTTTTTTTTTTTTTTGTTTTTTTTTTTTTTTTTTTTTTTTTTTGTTTTTTTTTTTTTTTTTTTTTTTTTTTTTGTTTTTTTTTTTTTTTTTGGCGATAATGTTCTTGAGCATGGTTAAAGACATTCAAAATATTCGTGTTTACTTAGACCTCACTTTCATGGACCCCACCTATCAATACCATAATTCAAAGGTTTCAAGAGAAAAATTGGTATTATTAGACGTGTTAATGTTTGTTACCTCATAGTATTCTTGTCATGCTTAGTAATTCATTGGTGTTGCCTATTTGATTATTGTAGCCGTGTTTGGACAAAAAACAGTTCTAAACCAATTTAGCATCTCTTGCAAAAACCAGCACAAATAAGTTGCCCGGATCATATTAAGTGATGATAATCTTACACCCAATGATGACATGTTAAATGAGCTTTGCTGGTCCAGACTTCACAAACGATGGGATCTTGCTATACTTGTTGTATTTTCAAATGTTAACAAATCTTGCACCTACTTACCTTGCGTCTATTTTTATGTATACGTCTTCTCAGCATTCATATCCTCCCACCCCCCCCCCCACTAAAGATATCAGGAAAGTGGCTCCTTACTATTCCTAAGCCCCCCCCCCCCCCCCCCCCCCCCCCCAATGTATAACTCAAATTCAGGATTACGTACGTTTCATTACCGTGCTGTTAAAACTTTGGAATAGTATCCCATCTTAATATTAGAATTAATATCCATAGTACAAATATTTCAGTACCGTTTTCAAACATATATGAAACAACTTATGTAATTTCCGTTATGTTCATTATCTCTTTAATTGTGAACGGTTAAGTAATTTGTATTTCAGGTGATTTGTTGTTGCAGTTCTTTAAAACTTGTAAACTTGTATACAAAAGTGATAACTTAAACAGGCTCAGGGAGAGCAGGACTTAAATATGATGAGGCTACTCTGTATAAATAAAATGTAAATAAATAAATAAATGACCTTAACCGCCTGGTAGCATCCAAATCTATGATAGCTGCAGGCTGCGGCAGTCAACAAATCCTAACTTTGACGTCGCTATTCTATATCTGATATTCACCTCCTCAATATCCAAAAACAAAGGGGGGAAGGTAATCGTAAACTACATGGTGGGGGACAAGACACCATAGGGTGGCACTTATGAATTCTATAAAGCATGAGGTGGTGTTATTACTGAAGACTAGTACATCAGAGTATTTCTAGAATGTTTTATCTGGCACACAACGGGGAAACTCCTTTTGGTGTTACTGAAGGACTAGTACATCAGAGTATTTCTGGAATGTTCTAAATGGCACACCAACTGGGAAACCTCATTTTGGTGTTACTGAATTATAGTAGTCCGATATTCTAGAATGTTTTATATGGCACACCAACTGGGAAGGAAACCTCATTTTGGTGTTACTGAAGACTGTAGTGTCAGGTATTTCTAGAATGTTTTATATGGCACACCACAAAACTGGGAAACCTCATTTTGGTGTTACTGAAGACTAGTACGTCAGAGTATTTCTAGAATGTTTGGAAAACAGTCTAAAAACCAATTTAGCCATTTCTTGCCATCCAGCACAATAATCTTGCCAGGATCATATTACGTGCTGATAATCGTACACCAATTGAGGACATGTTAATGAGCTTGCTGGTGCAGACTTCACAAACGATGGGATTTGATATGTACTGTTGTTATTTTCAAAGTTTAATTAAACAAATTCTTGCACCTACTTACCTTGGTCTATTTTTATGTATACGTCCTTACTCAGCATTCATATCCTACAAGCTATCAGGAAAGTGGCTCCTTAACTATTCCTAAGTTAATCAAAATTCAGGGACTTACTTAATTTTCTTACAGTTCTGTTAAAAACTTTGGAATAGTATCCCATCTTATTAGAATTAATTCCATAGTACCATATTTCAGTACCTGTTTTCAAAAATATATGAAACAACTATGTAATTCTTTATGTTATTCATCTCTTTTTAATGTACGGTTAATTAAGTAATTTGTATTTCAGTTGATTTGTTGCTGCAGATCTTTAAAAACTTGTATAACTTGTAATAACAAAAGTGTCTAAACTTACACAGGGCCCTCAGGGAGAGAGTACTCTTAAATACTGATGAGGCTAAACTCGGTATAAATAAAATGTAAATAAATAAATACATGACCTTCACGCCTGTGTAGCATCAAAATCTTGCTAGCTGCAGGCGGCGGCGCAGTAACAAATTCCTAACTTTGACGTCGCTATTCTATATCTGTCTTCCAACTCTCAATATCAAGAGGTTAATCGTAACTACATGTGGTGGGGGACACGACACCATAGGGGGGCACTTCTGAGTTCTATGAAGCATGAGTTGGTGTTAGTACTGAAGACTAGTACATCAGAAGTATTTCTAGAATGTTTTATATGGCACACAACTGGGAAACCTCATTTTGGTGTGTTACTGAAGATAGACATCAGATGTATTTCATAGAATGTCTTAATGGCAACCAACTGGGAAACACTCTTTTGGTGTTACTGACTAAGTATGTCCGAGTTATTTCTAGAATGTTTTATATGGCACAACAACTGGGGAACCTCATTTTGGTGTTACTGAAGACTAGTATGTCAGAGTATTTCCCTAGAAGTTTTATATGGCACACAACTGGGAAACCTCCATTTAGTGTTACTGAAGACTAGTACGTCAGAGTATTTCTAGAATGTTTTATATCGCACACAACTGGGAAACCTCATTTTGGTGTTACTGAAGACTAGTACGTGAGAGTATTTCTAGAATGTTTTATATCGCACACAACTGGGAAACCTCATTTTGGTGTTACTGAAGACTAGTGCGTGAGAGTATTTCTAGAATTTTATATGGCACACAACTGGGAAACCTCATTTTGGTGTTACTGAAGGCTAGTATGTCAGAGTATTTCTAGAATTTTATATGGCACACAACTGGGAAACCTCATTTTGGTGTTACTGAAGGCTAGTATGTCAGAGTATTTCTAGAATGTTTTATATGGCACACAACTGGGGAACCTCATTTTGGTGTTACTGAGACTAGTATGTCAGAGTATTTCTAGAATGTTTTATATCGCACACAACTGGGGAACCTCATTTTGGTGTTACTGAAGACTAGTACGTCAGAGTATTTCTAGAATGCTTTAAATGGCACACCAACTGGGAAACCTCATTTTGGTGTTACTGAAGACTAGTAGCAAGTGTGAGATTTTGACCACCACTCATGCTCCTAGAGCATAGGTTGTGGCAACCGTTCCAGAGCGGAGCTATTCATTATATTGAGTGCCGACCACAATAGCAGTAGCGATTTATCCCATAAATGTTATCAAGGATTAGAATTGCAAATCTGGCCACACCAATCCTCGCTGGTCTTGGGTTAGGTAGCTGATCCTTCATGATACGTGGGTTTCCGGGTTCGAATCTCGGTACTGCTTCTTCTAAAATATATAAAAATGTTTATTATTTTATTCAGGTTAGAGGTTAGAGTCCAAAAAAAGGTTTTTTGGCTAAGAAAAATCAATAGCTGCCGTTTGAGGTTAATGAGGGAGACATGCTCCTGAAGCATGGGTGGTGGTCAACAACTACAGCATGCAGACTTGTACACGAGTTTTTCTGGCATGTTTTATATGCCACCAACTGGGAAACCTCATTTCTTTTAAGTTAACTGGGGCAAGTTGTACTCAAAATTGTTGGACCAGCTTTCCAAATTTATGAAGAAATTGTGACTGCAGATTAATTAAATAAAGCTTTTAACGTAATCCGTAGGACAATGCTGTATGGTATTTTTATCAAGCTAAATTTAGACCCAATTCAGCACAGGCAAGTTTTTTTTGTATTCTATTGTGGAAAAGTTTCGGAAATTTTGGAAAAGAAGTCTGGGCATTGTTATCAAACTGTAAAACCTTTTGATATGCATATTCATCTGAAAGTTGAATAATTATCCAAGCAATAAACAAATTTTACATGTAACTGGAGATATTATTGGGCAATGAAAACTGTGGGTTAATTGAACGCTAATTGTGAACTGGATATGGATGCAAGCCTGGCGCTTCAAAACCCAGGGCATTCAGGACAGAGGGTGTGCAAAAATAGAGATTTTCCTTTTTTGTTTGGTTGGAAGACAGCCAAATTGCTCAAAGATAGGAGCTTTGAGGGACCCCTCATCCACTCCATATTTTTCAATTCCCTTTTTTGTCAAAACTTGCCTAAATTTTCCAAAAAAAGGGCTCATTAGGATGAAATGTTGAATTTAAAAACAAATTAGAGGTCTTTGGGTAAGATTTTCAATTTTTTATTCTCCCAAATAGGGGTCTTGGGTAACAAAAAATATTTGAGTCTTATAGTGACAATGATGCTGAAAATGGGGGATATTTTTTACACAGACTTATACTAAGGAGGATATTAACTGCATAATATTTTGACTCTGTTAATTTTCAGGTTTTCAAACAATCAGATACAGGCTGAAAATCAGTGGCCCTTAAAGAGTGGGTGACAATGGGACAAAAGCCAAGGTTGGAAAAAAAGTCCTAAAATCAACAGATTTTAAAACAGTGGTGGTGAAAAAGGGGGGGGAAAAAAACCCCTCAAGACCACTCCTCTGTATCCGTCTATAATTTTTGCAAAAAGGAGATATTATTCAATGTGTGGTGTGTGTATGTAAAATTACAGGTGTACATGACCTTTTTAAGGAAATGCAAATTTAGGCAAGTTAAATCTAAAAAACGTGATGATCACTGAAAAATGTAGGGTGAAAAAATACTACTGGCCAAATTCTCTCGGTGAAAGTGTAATGTAAACATGAATATCTTGCTTATACTGTAATAACAAGATTTGTCATGTCACGTGTAGGGTGTCCCATTATTGGTTTCACTTGAGCCTGTCCAGTAATTGGTTTGATAAGTGAATATCAAATGGTTGGCTTGAAATGGTCTAATTATCTGGCTATTGATTTTAGGCATGTTCAGAGAGGACCAAGCTCTTGAGGGTTGTCATATGCTTTTTAAAGCAGCACTGGCACATTTTCACAAAATATGAAATTTCTTCAATTTGCTCTCAAATGATAGTCTTGGCCATTGGAAGAACAGAGATATATTTTACACATAAAAATAACATACCCCAAAACAGATAGGGACATTGATATGAGGATAAAGACATCCAAGTAATTTGTAGGCCAAATTTTAAGTTTTCCATAACATTAATCAACAAATGTGTATATTACAGAGTATTTTTGACTCGTACTCACTGATATTAAAACCACAAAGGTTATAGACTGATCAAACAGTGTGCATAGCGTGGGAAACATGCATACGGTGTGCATGTTCTTGTGTTAAACGCCATTTTTGTCCTGTTTACCCATAAGGAAGCTGATTTGGTCGTAATCATTTCGGGTGAGGGCTTTTGTATATAAAAGCCTTACAACCATGCAAAAATATCGATTTTGAAAAATCTTGAGGGTGCACTATTTTTCAAATGTGCCAGTGTCTCTTTAAGAATAATGCATTGGTGCATTGTAGAGAAGGTACAAAATTGTTATGGTAATTTTAATATAAAAATTAGTTCAATAACAAAATCCTAAATGAAGCTGAAATTTCAATGTGCTAAAAAGTAGAGACATTGTGTAAAAGTAAATATTTTTACACATAGACTTAAAGGGGCATTTTGTGATCCACAGCTTTGTCCCCCAATTTACCTCAAAGAAATTGAATTTTTTATATAACTGAACAGGTGGCCCAAGTATAGTATGTGTGGCTAATTTTATGTGCAAATTTGATCTACTCTAGTATATTCCATCCAGAACAAAAATAAATGTGCTAGGATCACAAAATGCACCTTTAATGTGTAGTTGTTTGAAACCACAAATTAAATTGAAAAAATGTAAAATATCATGAACAAATTATTACTACAAAAATATCCCACTGAGCAGTTAATTTGAGTCCCTCTTCATACTCTTAGAGGCACATTGTTTTGCAAACTAAACTTGGGTACCGTATCCCTGCTTGGGTGTAAACATGCATATTCATCAGCTATGTGTTAAAGACACTATCAGTGATCCGCCCGAAAGAGTCAAAATATTCGAAATTTGCAGAATAGCTTACAAGTGTAGAATAAGTCTGTAGGAATTCTCAAAGTTAATGTTTCCCAACTGCATTGATAGAAAAGGAAGACAACCCGCAGCATTCAAAGATATGAATCTCCATTCAATTACGTGTTGGAGCAAGTGTCCATAAGGACAGTGTGCTTAAAATATCGATTTGTCCTTATTAGGCTGCTTTGATTGTATCCTCATAGGGGATGTTAGGCAGCCGTAATTGTTACATAGATGCAAAAAAATCTGATTTTTTGATGCGTATTTTTGATTCATATTTAGCAAATCACTGATAGTAGTTCAATTCTGCCATTACCGGTCAGCGAGCTGGATCACTTTACCTTTGTCTTGAACCATGATCAAAATAATGCTACAACAACCTATGGTAAAAATGTAATCTAAAAGGGTATGATCCACTAAACCAGGGAGTTGTGTAATATGGGTCTCTCTTTGATAGTGAGTGTGCAGGGTAGATGTCAGAACAGTAAATATCATTGTATCTTAACCATAAAGGTGCGGTTCAATCAGCTTCTACCCACACCCAACCCAATTTACCCGAAAGTAGTAATGATTTGAAAATAGATGAAAGGCTGTATTTTTTCTCATTGTATCCATGTAAATTTTGAGTCCTCAAATCCATTTATTCCCAGGATATAAATAAAAAAAAAACACTTTTAATGGTTCAAACTATCAATAATTCAATATTAGCCCACCAGTATTGAATAAGGGTTTGCAATATGCATTATTGCTTCTACCATCAAAATGAAAGTTGGTTTCAACGGTACTTGATTTGGGCATATGAGCATTTGCCAGGCTCTCATATCATTTAGAGAACACGATGACATGTCCCCCATTCCAGTCAATTGGGTTTTCTGATCTGTACTCATCATCACATGTGCCTTTCTGGACACACAACACTAAACTGCCCCATTTGTTGGAAATGGGTAAGGTCTGGCAAACATATAATATCACTGTACTACAAATTGCTGTGGCGTGGTTAACCCGGGTATATAGTTAAAATGTTTTATGAAAATGAATATTGTAGACAAAAATGGGCGATACTTGGAATATCAGAAGATAAAAGAAATTTGAAATTAAGTAAAAAATCCGGAAGGGCGTCCAAGAATCCATTTCAGACGTCGCCTTGGTTTAACTGTAAAAGCGAAATCCTTTACGAAAGATTCAGATTTTTTTATATGTTGTCACATCAAATAAAAAAAATTTCTTATTCCAAAACAATTGGAGTTGAAGAATCACCTCCCCTGGCAGGGGTTATTTCGAATTTTTTTATTATGACTCATCGAAGCATGACTAGGTCGTATGTTGGGGTTCATGGAACTCCCATGACTGCCCACATCAAAGCACCAATTGGTTTGTGGTTTGCACAATCCGTAATTGGCTTATTCTTCTGACATTTTTGGTGAGTTTGTGCTATAATGAATGAGGCTGAGCTCCATCGCCTCACCGCTTGTGAAAATTAGCTTTTGGAAGTACCACCTGCTGATTTGCTGCAATACATTTGTGTTAAGATAAGTTGAAAAAGTGGTGGCACTATGTACGTGCCTGTATCTCAAATCTCTTCCCTGTATCAGTATAAATGACCGAATTTTGGAAAATTCCATCTTTATAGAGCAGAAATTTCTTCAAACCATCAAAATATTGTTCCAATTGTGAGCTGAAAAAAATGAACTTAAGCCACTTTAATGTGTATTTCAATGGGCTCTTATTTAGTGGTGTATGCCCTTCTCATGTTATTCGCAATGTGCCGGCCACTACATGCAGTGGCGTAGTGCCTTAGTCATCATTTAGGTGGCTATGTTGCATGTGATTAAACTAATTATTTTAGTTTTTAATTACAGAGAATGTATGTAGCTGTTTCAGTCCAATCTTTTTACAAGTGACTTTCCACTTGGCCTTTAATGTAAAATTATATTATCAGAGAAGTTTATTGATACTTGCATTAGTTTTTCTTCGCGATTACTT
>JAMKCH010056424.1:0-49954 GCA_023653785.1 Ophioderma brevispina
TTTGTATGAATAACGGACCCAGAGAGAGAGTCGTTGTTGTGATGGGAACACCCATACCGACCCCCACATCAATGCCCCCCTAATTGGTTTGTGGTTTGCACTCCATAATTGCTGTAATTCTTTTTGACCTTTGGGGTGAGTTGCTATATTGAATGAGTTTTGGCCGGCCATCGTCCTGTCTGTCACAAATTAGCGTAAGCGCGAACCCCTCCTTAGGCACCAAGCGTTTCTAAACCGGTCCTACGTCAGGTGGGGCGCACTGGGGTACGTGTTTGACCGATTGACAATAGACGATTGCGACCGAGCCTCATTCCATATAGGCCGCCACGCCGCACATAGACTGCTAACCACAAACCGATTTGGCCCTTGATGTGGGTCAGTCAAGGGTGTTCCTCGCCCGTTGTTTTTTAAAAATAATCTTAGATAGCTGGATGGTTGAGTCTTCAGCTCCAACGGTTTTTGTGGAATTATAAAATATTCCTTGAACACATATTATAAAAATCCGATTTTTTTCGTGGCAAGATTTTGCTTTTACCTAATAGTTGGTGATCAAGCTGAAGGTCCCGTGTGCAATTTTGTGGAGGGGGTGAAGCAAACGACCTGGTCCTAGATATTCAGGGGGTCTAAAAGACATGAACACCCATGTTGCCACAAATGTATTCAGTAGGAGGGTATGTTTGATGGCACTTTTTTCAAAATGGCTGCCAAACATGAAATATGACCTAAAAGTGTGATAAATATAGGGCATTCATTTTGATTTTGTGGTGAAACAAACAACTGTCTAGATATCTCAGGTGGGTCTAAATGAACAGGAAACTCACATGTTTTGCCAAAATGTATTCATGTAGGAGGGTGGTTTATGCCCCTTTTTCAAAAATGGATTGCCAAAGCCGAAATTGTCCTAAAAATGTGATAAATAAGAAGAGCTTTCATTTTGATTTTGTTGTGAAAGCAAACAACCTGTCTATATATCTTCAGGGGGTTTAAAGAACATGAAAAACATGTTTTTGCCAAAAATGTAGTAATGCAGGGGTGGCTTTCTGGCCTTTTTTTCAAAATGCGCCAAAAGCAGGGACTTGACTTTTAAAATAGGGGGTGCTCGGTAAAACTCCCCTGGTAATATCAGGGGGAGCTTGTAAGGGGAGCGTTTTTCATGGCAAATATACCTTGCTACCCTGGATAGAGCAATTCCCAAGGACCTTTAAATCGCTCTCCTACAAAGTACTTAAGGAGAGCTGTATGGGAGCAATCACTCTCATTCCCCTTAAAAAGTCCCCTGCAAAGTATGAACTATGACCTACAATACGGCAAATAAAAGAGCGTTCATGTAGATTTTGTGATAAAAACTCAACCACCGATTAGTGATCTTCAGGGGGTACAAAGAATAGGAAAACAATGTTGCCCTAAATCTAGTCATGTAGGAGGGGGGTTTATGGCCCTTTTTGCAATAATGGCTGTCTAAAGTATGAAATGACAAATATAAAATCAAAGGGGTCCATCATGGTTGCATTCTGTAGTAAACAAAACATCCTAATGGATATCTTCATGGGGTATCGAAGATAGGAAAAAAATCTCTTATTGTTACAGGGTGTTTATTGTCTTTTCAACATTTCCAATGACCACCAAAAGTAGACCAGTGATCCAAATTAGGTAAAGTAAAAGGGCATTCATGTAGTTTTGTGGTTAAAAGCAACCACCTGAATAGATATCTTCATGGGGGTCCTCAAACTAATATAAAAAAACAACATACAGCCAAAAATTAATCCTGTAGGCGGGTGTTATTTTAGGGCCATTTTTCAAAATGCCCGTCAAATTATCAATCTGGCTAAAATTAAAAATCAACGTTTCATGTTGGATTTGTGATGAACATCCAACTATCTAGATATCCCTCAGATCTCAAAGACATTGGAAACCTCTCAAAAAGTTTGGGGCCTGTAGGAAGGACAGTTTTGGGATAACCCTATTTAAGACGGCATCTAAAATATACTAAATATAGTAGGTAATATAAACCTTTCATTGAGTTTGATTTAGTGGTGAAAGTAATCCATCTATAAACTAGTGCTGTAGGATGGTTTAGGTTTCAAAAGGCTCTAATCAAATGTGACTGAAAGTATGGTAAATTATATTAACTTTTCGTGCTGGTGATTTCCATCTTTCGGCGATCCATAACGTTACATTAAAAAAACTTCCAACGATTTTGGCAGCCTCCCCCTCAGCGAGTCTATCTTGCTATGTTCCAAAGGCGACACACCTATCCTCTAGACATTCTGTAATACTAAAACATTATGTAGATGTAGACCTTATCCAGAAATTGGCCCCCAATTCTGCATAAAACCAATGAACGCCATCGCCAATGCTCAACTTGTCAATCTGTCTGATTTCATTATAAACAATAATCGCCAAGGTAATGTATGATGCGGTTTACACTAGCCCCCTTGTCTCCACGACCTCTCTCAGTACTTTTTGCAAAAAGGCAGGAAAATGGTGACTTTCCAGACTGGTAAGGTAAGGTACGGTATACTTAGGGTTCACTCCTTTCCCCAATCACATCGAACATCTCCATGGAGCAACACTATGAGACTCAGGCCAAGCTTCGATGAATCTTTGTGGTTTGTGTCGATATGTCACATGTGGTTTCATTTCCTTTTCTGGATATCAAGAGAGTTGAGTATTTGGTTGACCCTTTTTGATCTAAAGGATACCCATTCACACTGACAGTACCTTTATTTCTCAGGTGTCATCACATGTCGAAATACTTAGGTTTTTTTAATAATACGGGGTATAAAAATTGCCGCGCTTAATTCGTGGAACGGTTGATTATTTTGCGAATATGGTACCTCTTATAGCCCTCTTCTACTTGTTTTTTTTTTTCAATGGAAATCTTAATGGTGAACGATATCGCCAGATGTGACCCTGTTTTTTTTTTTTTTCAATGGAATCTTAATGGTGAAAAATATCGCCAGAATGAATCATGAGAAAATTTCTTTCACAATTACAGCAACACCAACAATTGAGCATTCCTACAAGGCATTACAGTATGGAGGATCCACCCAGCTCATCGGCGAATAATTTTCAGTATTAAGCAACTCTCTAACATAGGGAGAATTGCTCTATAAGTTAAATTGCCACTATAAGGTTCCAGACTTCAACAATTTGTGATTTTATGGATTATCGTCAAAGCAAGTGTTACATAACGCCACATAGAGGCATCAAGAATTGTTTGAATTGATGTTGGGAATAAGGGACAGAGAAACGTGATTCGGTTTATGTTGAAGGATGATGCCCTGGGCCATAAGCTGGCATAGCTTTAATAAGACATTAAAGAAATAGCTAGATGATAACTGCTGTCATTCCGGTGCAAAGTGTAACTCACAAGGCGTCTTAAAATTTTAGTCTGTCATCTCTGATGGCCCATGTATTCCTAGTATTGCATTATATAACATACTTAACAGTAATAGTTGTAAGTTGTAAAATGTCTTGCCATTGTTTGAGAAATAAGCACGTCTCTCGTTTCATTTTAAAGACAACCTGACATTAGTTCCATCGAGACATGCACACGATGTGGATTAGCCACAAACCAGTGAAATCAAGCACAACAAAGTGATTGTGCAAAGGGTTACACTAGGAACCTAGTACAAACCTCGGGAAAATAGTAGAAAGTTAACACATTCCATGCTGTTCCATTGAAAGATGCCCCTGATAAAAATTTTGCTGCATCCACATTCTTCCAGAATTTTTTGATACGAGTTTTCGGTCATACAATTTGAGAGATATTCTCGGCTATCCAAAGATCCCTTGCCAAAGATCATTTCCCTGATTATTATTGTTAGGTAGTGGGTTCATCAACAGCTGAACATGCGTCCAAGAAGGAGACACACACCTCTTAGGAATGAATCGAAGAGATTGGTCCCAGACGAGGAGTTTCCGTAACCTGACCCATCTGACACAACACTTTTTTCTGACACCCATATGAATTCGGGAACCTTAACTGAATAAACCTATGCTTTAATCCATGAAGGGTTCTTCCGAATATTAGTGTTTCAGAAAAAAAGTGTCAGTTTTGGTCAGGTTCCTGAAACTCCCGTCCAAGGACCATCAACAAGGTGTGAGACATATCGAGATTCGCTTGAGATAAGTAATAAGGCTTCCCATTGTGGAAATCACAGAACCAATTATACTAACGTCCCAACATTTAACTCTTGCATTTCTGCACGTCCTCATTAAGCGATTATCAATGCATGAGAATCTTTTTTTACAGCTATCATCTGCTCTAATCGTTCTTTGACTCGTGCAGTATCCCTTGTGCACTCTATCTTGGCAGTATGTTCTAATACCATGTAGCAGATTTGTAATTGAATATCACAATATTCTTAATCTTCTAGATGATTATGAATTTCAGGATACTTACCATCACCATATTACCTTGCATGATCCGCGATATGTGGGTAAATATTTCAGGGGGCATTGGGAGTTTGATTTGTCTACAGGGAAAAGTTTGTTTCCATTATCTTACTTTCTTATCAGTTGCATTCTCTATCATAATTGATATTTTGAATAAAATAATGAATCTTGAATTGAATCCAATGGACTGAGAGTTTTGATCAGGTGGTTATTTAGGTATCTAACATTCAACATGTGGGGCTCATTACTGTCCTTCAAATGATGCAGTTTTTTGCAATTATAAAATTTAATATCGCACTGAACAGCATGATGGATGTTTGGTGGGGTTTTTAGCCCTGTTGGTTGTGTGAATATAAAAAAAAAAAAAAAAAAAAAACCCCCAAGGAGGGAACAAATCCGCCAAAAAATCAAAGACATGCGACCATGTCCACCCCAGATCCACTCATTTAACATTTACATTTAACATATTATTTCTATCCACAATCATACATAGTACAAAAATTTACAGGTACATGATATAATAATTATATCAGGGAAATTATGATGTGGAAGTATTACTGGAAAGTAAGCCAGAAAATGGCCTGTCAGGTCCGACTCGTTACAATTATAATAGTTTGTAGTTTTGAAATGAGTGACTTTTTTTATAATTAAGTTTAAAAGACTGAATATTTTTTGAGCTTTTAACATTAGGTGGAATGTTGTTCCATTGTTTTTTGGACAACCCCAAGGTAAGATATGATTTACCACAAAATTCAAGTTAAATTTTAGGTATTGCAAGTCTGATGCAGCTTTGTCAGTAAGTGTGATTTAGCATTTTGTTACAAACATGTTGTCAAATGTGGAGGGCAACATTTTGTTGCTGTATTTGTACCTGTACTGTTCCTATATTAAGGTTACACAAATCCATTATTTTTAGTTGATTATATTTAACAAACAAATGATTGATTGCATTCTGTATTCACTATTGCTCACTGCTCTCATCGTCACGCTTTTGCAGAATGTGCATTTCTTAAACTTCTTCTTCTCATTTCATCAATTGCATGCACTTGCCCATGCAGTGATTACATATGTAAGGTGTGAGAGAAACAGTGTGGTGTTTAGAGAACTAAGAAGTGCGTTTCAGGTAGCTAGTGTTTTAACTTTCATATAAAAATTCCCAATTTTATGCTAATATCACACTTCTCTACAAGACATGCATCAGACTTTCATACCTACAATTAACTTGAATTTTGTGTACTCTATATCTACCTTGGGGCAATAGAATAATTATAAAATAAATTAATCCAAATAAAGAAATTAGTACAATAATATACTGATATGGCATTAAATTGGCATAAATGTTTCTTTCTGTTTTTTTGTTTCTGACTCTGACCCCCCTAAAATCTGTCATTCAAATTTTACCTGATCAGTAACATAATAAGAAACCATACGCCTGTTTTGTTAATTTCCATTAACCTTTAGGCAGTCTAGAATACTAGAGACCAATAATGTTTCCCCTAATAGTGTTGTCAGATTGACAACAGTGACCAACCGGGAACGGGGTGGGGGGGGGGGGGTGGGGGAAGAATGTCTTCCTCAATGGTTTTGCTACAGGTTCCCAGGGTAACAACATATTATTTTGACTGCTTTTCAATGGTCTCTGTGTGTATTGTATAGCCATTTCCTATGCTTTCCATCCAAACATTTGTTAATTCTAGCCTATTTTAGCGTTTTTCCGGCCATTTTGAAAATAGCTATAAAGTAACCCCTCCCTACAGGGCTGCCCCATTTTGGCAATAATGTTTTTTTTTTCTTGTTCTTTGACCTCCTGAAGCATCTAGACATGTGTGGCTTAGTTTCACCACAAAAGCACACGGGGACTTTATTTTCATGACATGTTTGCTCCCTCACTATAATTATTAAACCAGTAGTACTGATAGTACATTCTTTCATTTTTCACGTTCTGTAACATGCGTGGACATTTCAGATATCAAACTCCAACAGCCCAGATATAATCCTATAATTTTTATTTTTTTGTTAATTAACTCGAAAATTACGGACTTCTTTACCATATTTTCTAACTAATATTTAAAAGGACTTTAAGAATCTGGATCAAAGTTATGTCTCCTCGACTATTTCAGAAATTTGCCTCAACAAAGAGGTTAATTTTTCCCTGCAATATTGAAGCTATTGTCAAGTCAGTCTACATTTCAGTCACCTAGGGAACACACTATATTTCTCATGTCTTGGTTTTGCGATCTATGTTGGCAGTTAATTCCAATTCAATGTTGTTTGTTGCATACCAGTTTTTGCCTTGAATTTACCTTGAACACATCACTCTCTTCACGCCGGATTGAAGTGTACTGTGCGGCAAGGGTTAGGAGGACTGTAAAGGCCCATTATAAAGCCATATCTTGGTGCATTTCTTTTTGAAGCTGAGCAAATTTCTGTCGTAACGGCACTCTTCGGAGACTATTCCAGTCATTGATAACGCGTTGGCTGAAGAATGCTTTCTAATGCGAGGCTTGATCTTGTCTTTTTCAGTTTAAGGGAGTGACCCCTGGTTTTGTTGTAGTGTGATTTATGAAACATTTCAGGATCAATATTGTCAATTTGATGTAAGATTCTATATGTTTGAATTAGGTCTCCTCTTCTCCTTACGGTCCTCTAAACTGGTTAAATTCAGTTGCTTAAGACACTCTTCATATTGCAGATGACTGATGTTGGAAATAAGTTGGGAGCCAGGTGCGGATTCCAAAGTTGCATACAGTAGTCAAGTTAGGACAAACCAGAGATTTAAGATAATAGCCTTACTACTATGAAATTCCTCTTGATCATACCGAGTACTCTGTTGGCTTTCTTTGCGGCTGCTGCACAATGGGTGGTAGATTTCAGTGAGTTGCTTATCCAAACTCCCAGATCTTTCTCTTCAGTTGTTTCTTTAAGCTCTGCTTTATCTATGATATAGGTGTGGTGCGGATTTCGATACCTGTGTGCATGACTCTGCATTTGTCTGTATTAAATTTCATCTGCCACTTATTTGCCCACGCTTGGAGTTGATAATTTTGCATTTCTTGTATGTCTTCCTGAGATGAGACTATGTGGTTGAGTTAGTGTCGTCGGCAAATATGCTTATTTTGGAATCATTACTGGTTTCATCTTCGAAATCGTTCATGTATATCAGAAAGCATAGTGGAAAAAGCACTGCCCTTGTACTACAGAAATAGCTACCACTTTCCAGCTAGATTCAGCTCCCTGAAAGATCACCCTTTCTTTCCTCTCGGATAGCCAGGATTCTATCCATTTCAAAATGTTGCCATCTACACCACGAGCCTTAAGTTTTGACAATAAGTATATTGCCTTTGAAAAAACAGCCACTAAAACTAATAATGATTTATAGATTAGTTGAGCACTCAGGATTTGCTTGTCTCTGTTAAATCATTGTTACACAGGTATACTGTTATGCAACATATATCTATGGACAAAATGGTATTCGGTCTGGCTTTACACTGGCGTACCCGGGGGGGGCTAAAGCCCCCCTCAAAGTTCTCAAGAAAAAAGAGGAAGGAAGACAGAGGAAGGGAGAAAGAAAAAAGAGGAAAAGAGAAGGAGAAAAGAAGAAGAAAAAGAAGAGGATTTTATGGTACATTTATTTGATTTTTTTCATGCAAATGCGGATCAAAAAGTGTCGGAAGAAGTACGCAAGGAAAGGCGTTTTCAGGTCTTGAAAACCCTAAAACCTCAGGAGCTTCAGGGGCGTTGCCCCTGGACCCCACCGTTGTCGCTCCGCTCGCTAACCTCGCTTCGCTCTCATGGTTCGAACATCTTTAGTCCAGCCCCCCTCAATAAAATTTCCTGGGCACGCCTATGCTTAGGCCCAAACATTCAACACAATACTACCCTTCTTGAGGTATTAGGTTTACTTAAAATATTCAAACATTCCAGCCCAATAAAACATCGCATTGCTATTTGTATATGATAAACGCAAAACTACAGCAACGCAAACTGCTGAAGATTGGCACCACACATTTGAACATTTTGTAGATATTCACATGCGAAGCTGACGATTTTGATCACTACCAGTACCAATATAAAAAATATCACGTACCCAAAGACTGAGTTAAAAAAAATACTCATAAGAAAGCTGATGTGCTCAATTTTGTTCAATGAAATTCAAGACCTTTCCTTACTTGATACTACATTTAGTTAACCCTTGTCTTACCAAGGAGGGGGGGGGGTGGTTACCACCCCCCTAGTGAACTTCGCTCCGGTGCGCTAAAATGCCAAAACCTTTCGTAAAAACCTTCTAGGTAATCGTTCTCATCCTTTCCGGTCATTTTAGCGAAAAAAATGTGAAGGTAGCACCTTCACTGGGGTTAGGGTATGCCGTCAAAGTCGAAGGGTGGGGGGGGGGTGGTTGCCACCCAAGGATATTTTATGGTCCATTTTTGAAAATATTATGCACAATATGGCTCTAAAACTCTGTGTTTATGTTCAAATACGCCAAATGCCTGATAGAGCTGAAAAAAGCATTGAAAACCGATTATTCCTACGTTTTTTAGCGCAAAATTGGATTTTCGTCTATTTTCTGTGGAAAATGACAATTTTGCCGACTCGCGGACCTGATGACGTCATTATGACGCCATACTAGGTATGTTGGTACTTATTTTGGTATCACTTGAAAGAGGACCATAGCTATCCATTGGTATCAAAATCACAAGCATTGGGTGCTTTATAACGAATTCTCGAGGGGGCCCCATCCCCCCCTTGGTAAACCGTGTTACAAAAAAAGGCTTGGTAAGACGAGGGTTAAGGATACAAACAACGGACACTTGTAGGAATAGCTATGGCTGACCTAACTCGTCAGAAGAAGTGTTAAGCATTATAAACTTAATTCCGTCAGAATACTTTTATTTATATATGTTTTAAAGGTTTGAACTGCAAGATATGAGGATGCCAGGCGTTCCGAATGAGTCGTTTTCCGTAGAGAATTTATCGGAATATGTTCGACATTTCACCCTATGTGTCTATCATTGCGTAGGCACTTGCAAAATGGGCGCCAAGGATGACCAGTCAACGGTAGTTGATCCGGAATTACGGTAAGTATTGTAATCTCTGAATATCAGCACATTCTTATAGACCCTATATACGTTCTATGCAATACGACGTCACTCTTGGCGATTAACTTAAAATCTTCCTTGCCCTACGGTGGAAATACCAAGAGTATAATAGATCCCCCGCACAACTTGAGCATCTCTGGAATTCAATAACAGGTGGATGTTTTTGTAGTCATGTAAATGGGGCTCTCCTGCCTTACAGCACGGTTGCGGGTGTTTCCATAAGGTGACACCCTTCTTTCTGACACCCTTATGAATTCGGAAACCTTAACGGAATAAACCACACGGTTTATGTGGTTTATTCAGTTAAGGTTTTCGAATTCATATGGGTGTCAGAAAGAAGGGTGTCACCTTAAGGAAACACCCCACGGTTGCCTATTGCATAGTCAATAGAGATTGACACATTAGTTTTTTATCGTTGCCTGAATTTCAAGAAACCATTTTTAGCTGAAGTCGGTTGCTGGACCTATTTATTTGTTGATGTAAATATACAATACGAAAGGACATCGCCGGATAAGGAGAGAAGGAGGCCCTTTATAATCATCATAGTTATATTTCACCATCAATTTGAGTTGGTGTTTTTGGGCGGGGGTAGCCTGCGGGCTACCCGCTCTATTCGCTTGGGTTTTTGACCTACTTTTCAATAGCAGTGTTGCAGAAAATATTCGTGCCGATTATATCCTCTAAAATCTACATGTGTGATAGTTTATGAAATGTTGTGCAATTTTACGTCATATGGATATGTACTCAATAAGATACTCAATAAGGCCCAGCGAAAACCTGAACGTACATTTACAAAAAGATATTAGTGTTCAAAAGAGTAGAAATACGGGGCAATATCAGCGAAGGTTCCTGAGAAATTTTACAGTGATTTGCTGGTTAACAGCGTCTTTAAATCGTTATGAGTGCATTGAAACGGATGCTTAAACGTTGGGCACCACATGTAGAGAATCGTGGGCGATATCAATAATAATGAATAAAAAATTCCTTTAAAAAGGAAAGGGCGGGTCAAGAGGAAATATCCATGTAATTGGTATGTGAAGGTATTAGTAAGATGATATATTGCTTTATTTTGTCATGCTTGAGTCAACGGTTCAGATGATATAAAAATTATCTTTCTTTAAAATAATTATTAATTTCTTTTAGGTAAATCAAGGGGACTATGCTGTGGATCACGAAATGCCCATTTAAGAATGTTTTCATTTTGATGTTATGAATAAAAACGTTTTCAAAATCTTTCACTATCCAATGGTTGGATTGAAACTGCTTTTATGTAAGTGAGGCCTCGAGGAAACATTAGTGGTAGGATTTTGTTGATTGGATCAGCACCTATTAATAAATAGGTTCTTACATTTTTTTAGGAACATGAATGTGGCTGGTATTGATTCGGATCAGCCAACCTTATTTCATTTTCGGTTAATACGCATTTTTACAAAATTAAACTCAGATTACTTTTGATTTTTTGGGGGGTCACCCCGAAATCGTGGTAATAACCTCAGCTGTTGTTTCTATTTCTTCCTGCTGTCACCTCAGGCCATAGGTCAGGGGCTTCAAAACGCAATTAGCCGAACAGACAGATCTCATGTTAGTAGTAACTGTGCATTTCCCCTGTGTGTGACCTTTTACCTATGCGCACACTTTTTAATAATAAATGTGATTTTACGAAGTCAATACGGTAATATGGTATAAGTAACGACTGTCTAATTTTGTATTGAATTGAAATATTGCAATGGCGTGAGTTGAACATTTTAAAATTTGACCAATTTAATCTTTGGTGAGACATCGGTAAATTTAAGAAAATCTAATGAAGCATTGGGTGACAATGTTCCTGAAAGTGGGAGCTTTACATTTTTAAACGGCTTCAAAAAAGATTAGTTAAACCAAATGTTAGCGATCACGTTGGTACCCCTCTACCGTAGCGCGAATCCTATATACATACTTTACGTACTGCGTCCGTCGGCATGCAAAATATCCGGAATTGCTTCTTCTAGTTTTGCTGTTGTGTCTGCAGTGGTCAACCTTTGTGGTGTAAGTAATATCGTTGATTGTTTTCCCGAATAGTGTATTATGTTAATATTTTGATTGGTCCATTTTTTCCTTAAAAATCGTAAATGTAATAGCGGGATATGAACCCCCTATCACTCTGTTTAAATTATTTACGTTCATGTATACCTCGGCTAAGTGTGTCCAACAATCACATAAGTCAACGTGCAAAAACTCACACAAAATGTCATCTTACTAGACCTTCCCAACCTTTGTAACATGGCTAGTTTCCCCTTTGACCGAACTCCCTTTCCTTTTTAAAGGATTGTTATTATCATGTAAGCAAGGTGTTTTTATCCCAAAACAGTCAGTCCGGAGGTCACGCCAACATGCGTTTTTTCTTGTACACGAGCAGACAATAAACTCGTTGTGACCTCAATAGCTGGTCGAAAACACCCTGGAAAATGTCCTGATTTGAGGTCCAAAATACCTAAATTCATTATAGAATAATGTATTATTGTTGCGGAATGTCAACTACATATCTAAGTTGTCTAATATGACGTGAAAGGGTGTTTCGGGGTTAAAAACAACCGAATTAAAAGCGATGAATTTTAAGTTGGAAAAAGCGTGGTCTCTGAAAGTATAGAAATCCCAAAACCACATTTTAAAGCATCCCAAATCATTACAGGCCCCGACTCAGAGAGTTCCTGAGGAGGGGCGCCCTCAATTTCCAAAAAAATCTGTTTTTTGCTGTTACCTAATGCTTGTCCTAAATAATCACTGTGTGGCAATTGCTAAGCTTAAATCGAATTCCTTATATAGAACATCACAATTTGTGATATAAAAATTCCGGATCGGAATTTTTGTTATACACAGTATCATATGGGATGTTGGTAATTACTACCCATATAAAGCCTTACTGCTCAAAACGAAAAAAATCCGATACATCTAAAATTTCGGAGTGTGCAGTTTAGGTCTATCTTTATTTCTCGTTGAGATTTTCATTATTACACAAAAAATTGACTTCCGAAATCTCTGAGTCAACCTTTAATTGGATGTGTGTGCTACGATGCAAGTCTATGTGTACGTATTACTCGTATCTGTTTTAAGATAAAGCGAGCCCTCGGGAAAATGTGTAACCTTTCATTTACTGGCATCACGGAATTAAATTCTCAATCCTATAACATGGGCCAACCCCATTACGCTCCCATTAGCATCTGTACGGCGGGGTCACAGCGCCGCCGATTCGTTTCCCCATCGCTAATTGGCCGGCTATTCTTAGACATGCGCTACGTCATGGGACTCCCCAGCAGCCAAACGGTGTGTTAAAGGCTTGAACAAGGAATGAAAAAAAAAAACGGTTTCGCGGTACCCTGGATATCGCGAAATCGACGAATCAGGTGGTTGATCTGATGTTAGAAACGGGTTCCTCACAAAAAAGACCCCTTAGCTCACTAGTTTTTGAGTGCCTGGAGTGTGGCATGACTTGACAGCAGCAATCGATAATTGAGCCAGCTGATAAGGTAAGAAAAATGCTTGTATGGATCGTAATTTTCACGTTTTTTCGTCTTTTTTCAAAAATAAACCTATATTATAAACTAGTCACCTAACTAGACAATTTAGTTAGGAATATTTTGGTGCATAGATCGTTACGATAGACCAAGTATTTTGCGCAATCTCCAGTGTACAAAAAATCCGAATCAACGCTATCTGACCGGGTCCGAATATGTTAACAAATTGTTGTGTACGTGTCAGCCAATTGGCATGTTACCGTCGAAAACTTGTGAACTCCCTAGCGCAGTGAAGATTTGCCAAGGTCGCGATTACTTTCTGACCGTGATTCAACAATGGCCGGCGCTGTGTGCCAAGACGACACGTATATGGGGTGGGCCTGATTTTCATCGATTTGAACTGCAGACGTGTGCAGGGAATGTGGACAATAGCAAGGTCGTTTGCCTATTGTATTTGTGAAAGCCCATGTAAAATGACCCTATCCAACAATTTTCGCTGTGAACAATAGTACTTGGGTGACCTGCCGACTAACTGAAAATACATTTGTGACCTGCTCCCACAAAACCAGGACAAAGTCGCCAGACTACTTTAGGAGAAAGAGATCAATAAACTTGTGTAAAACCAATAGAAAACAAAAGATTTTCAAAGGCATATATTGATTTTTGATGAACAAAAGAAAGTGCAATGTTTACATGATATACATCATTTTAAAGCTTGTTTTCTCAGCATTTTAAATCTGCACATATCTCAAAATGAAAAATTTCCGACTTTATCCGGGTTTCGTCGGAGCAGGTCACATTTGTATCAAGAAAAATGAGAAAAGTCTGAGCAACTTCAGGGGCATGCTCTCTGGAAAAGCAAAGCTTAGAGCGTGCCTCCATTTCAATGGCCATTTATTACATAAATGAAGAAACAGGAAGATGTTGCATAGCTGCCCTTTGTTATAGCGCTTGTAAGTGACGCCTAGATAGACCTTTTGTCCTTCATAACATATATGGGCTACATGAGGCAGCCCTCATGTACAATACCCAAATACCTATTACCTTATGCTGCTAAGATTTGGATTATACAACCGTCTTCACACCAGTACTCTTGAATACAACACAATGGCCCATGACCGCGCTATTTATATCATGAGCAACATAATAACATCACAATTCCCATGGCGCAGTTCAATAGCTTTCATTCACCATTGTGTTGAGCAAATACACCTCCTGTATTTTAGTATAATTTATGATATCTTGTACATGCATGGTAAGCTGTTGTTAACATGTGCCCATCCAAGGCTATACTGAACTGAGTCTTTTGTAGATCAGCATGCCTTACCGCATAGTGATGTGGTATGGTATGTATGCAATAGGTTCTTGTTTTTTGGCAATTCCAAATAGTGTTCAGGCCCCCAGAAAACAAAAATTCAAAAATTAGGTTTTTCCCCCAAGAACCAGAATGCCACTCATATATATGTTGCTAAATTATATAGTGCACATCTTTGCAAAGCGGCATTGTGATTCTTGATTTTGAAATTTCAATTACCCATTGAAGCCTGTATTATAATTTTACATAAAGCCGACTTTTTTGAACTTATGTAAAGTGGGATTTTTTTCAAACCAGTTAAAGGTAAACTTTGAGCACGTCGATTTGTAATGAGGAAAGTCTCAAGTTCATCCGTTCTCATGAAAACTATAGAGGGCGTCCTTCATTCCTTATCCGGCGATGTCCTTAAGGACAATGATGTATTTTCTTGTGAATGTGCCAAGAACACATGATATCTTTGCATGCTTATAAAACTGTTCGAATGAAGCCTTATGTTAAAAAATAATCTATACGGTTCATAAGATTTTCCGGCATTTTGTTAAATCACCAAATATCATGCCAAATTTTACTTTCGCTAGGAATACTGAATTATCTTGTTGTCAGAACAGCTGCAGAACAACGTCGTTTTATAAGTATAAATTCCCGGTGGGCTCCACTCAATATGTGATATGACCGTATGATCGTAAAAATCGGGGACAAATATGGCCACGCCGAGAGCGGAGACTGATGTGAACCCTGTTGTAATACAGTTTTTGCGTCCACCATGTATCACAAAATACCACATCCAATGGGATAGAACACCATACGATGGGGAAAAATCATTACCACCATGGCGGCCCATAGTTGTCCGCGTTTTTGGCACAAGCTTGGTAATAACGATATGCTGGTCAGTGGTGGCCGGTGGGGTGAGCCCACGGGTAACATATTCAAAAATAACACAATTAGAAAAAATCAGTTTCATCTCAAAATTTTAAAAACAAAAAATATCATTTATTTTTACTGTTTTTTTATTCATTTATTTATTCTGCCACAGGGTAAAGGGTATTGGGAGGATTGCGAGTTTCGATGGAATCGATTATGCCATCGATTATATCGGGAAATACCAATGCTCCTACAATTATGATAGCTGAGAAAGCTGCAGACATGATTCTCAAAGAAGGTGATCGACAATGACATTTTGGCGCGTAAAACACGGGTTAAATTTGCAACATTTTGGCGGGTAAAACACTGGTTAAATTTGCAATCAACGTGTGTATTAGTTATAAACGTTTTTGTGTTTCATTGTCTAATTTAACTCGCGTCTTTAGTTTCAAATGGGAAAAAAGGAATATTTTATTTGTATTATTACGATATTAGTAACAGCAGGACCTTGACAGCTAACTTGTATTTTTGCTCCCTCTGACATATTTGATGTTGTTTGCATCCTAATAACATAAACATATTTCTTGATACTAGCAAAAGTATAAACATCTGCATACAGTCATCTAACATTGCTGCTATTGCTAAAAGAATTTGGAAAGAACACACTTGTACAGTAACTTTCTTTCTGTTTGCTACTTTTATGGTATTTTATTAGCACTAAAGGATAAACTAAATATACATCACATAGACAAAGTTACAGGATATGCTAAAAAGATTAACTTCTGTGTATATTAAATGTAACAATAATAAAATGAATATATGAAATGTTTGGTAGTTTACAAACGAAACATTGTGACATAATATATCATAATATTCTAAAACAGTACTATGAAGTGTTAAGACCTATATCGTCACGTGAATGCAACAAAGTCATATCTGCATTTTTGCCATTTGGCAGGAGAAGCATTTTGCCTTTAAATTTCTTTTGTTTGTCCTTGTTTTTTATCGTGTTTTTCTTTCATTTGAAATTGATTATTCTGATTCAAAATCAAATTCTGAAAAAAAGTATAGATAACTGTACTTTCAAAATCAAAAGAAAACTCAATTTCGTCCAAATGTCAGTTACGACTTTGTTGCATTCACATGACCATATAAAAAGTATTAATTTAGATGTGCTTTAGAAATGATTTTCACAAACGTCGTCATAAAAATGTGTAATGTATTTTGACATATGACCCCCACCGAAAGACTTCCTTTTTACGTGTTAATTCCTCACCGAAAGACCCTTAGCCGAACCACCGACCCACCTATACTAATTTCCATCACTATTTTGACATTAATAATAATACCCTTAAGCAAAAGCGCAATACAAAGGAGGAACGTTAGGGGTTAAGCCTTAACGTAGGATATGTATGTGTAAGTAAATAAATAAATATAAAATACTATAATTTTTAATACAATAATGTAAAGTGTTTTTAACATATCCTGTAATTACACTAAGAATATCTCTTCTATTGGCACTGGGCTGTTTATTTAAATATCTATTTATTAACATTGCATATTCTATTGTTACAGAGATTATCCAATCACTTGGTTCAACTTAAATCACCTAACACATGGTAACAAACACATGATATATTCATGGTAATATAAATAATTGTCTTAAATTTACATGAATTGCATTCATTTAAATATACGTTATCATTTATTAAAAATTAACACACATTTCTGTACGAAATTGTTCGGGTTCAACACCACACATACCTGCAGTATATTTATCAGTACACATTCATTTCAACCAATTACACATTGCTAATTTATTTTAATATATGTCATTATCTTCGTTCTTGAAATTAAGAAACAGCTGCAATCGTTTGGGTTGTAGACGTCTAGGTTGCTGCGCTGTGTATTACAATAGGTATTGCACAGTTCCAAAAGGATCCGACATTGAACGGGTTTCACATTGACTTTCTTTTGCTATCTTATGACGATTGCAACGTAATAGCGGACTCAAAAGTCAACCCCCGGTTCCGCCCGGTGTAAAAGGATATTACGGTCCTGTGCCGCCCCGGCCATAGTCTGGGCTCAATAGACGACAAGAAAAGAAAGCGCGAAAGTAATGTTGCTTGAAGAGTCAACTGAATTGAGTGCCCTCTTCGCCGTTGTAGGTGAACTATGAGTCCGGAGGACCATATCCTTCTGGCACATCGTGTTTTCCAGTTGGACCGGGTTCTATTGTTCTATCAATTAAACACGGTTAAACCGTTATGAACGGGCGTAAAACCGCGCGGTTAAGTTTTGAAGTTGACCCTAAACACAAACCGTATGTTTTGATGTTCACGACCTAGGGTCGTCTGCATAGCGATGTAATCGGCCATAAATACGAGTTTTCTATTGGGTGGTTTGCTAGCCATCTATGTAGCATACAAATACTAAATGTTAGAGGGGAAATACGTACTGGCTACGCACCCTCGGCACTGATTACGCGCCATCATTGGGAAAACTGTGCCTTATATCCCGTTACAACATGAAGTATTTGTTCTACAACTCACTGTGTCCGGGGATATAAAGGTCGTAGGGAAGTGTATACTGACGGTTCTTAAGGGGAATGTTGAAATCTATTGCACCGAATTTGGATGATAATAATCATTTTAAATAGAAGCTTACCTCCCTGTCTAAGACGTCACGTACATACACGGATCACTCACATATACGACAAACAACAGCCTCCTATAGCCCGGCCTTGTCCCCTGGCTAGCCTATGTCAGCCCCGGGATGCTAGTCTAGACTCAAGCTAAAATTCCACACAGCGTGCTGAATGACTTAGCTCATATTCCGTAAATTCGGCCTACATTCCTTTTAGAGGCAGAGAATATGTTGAACGCAATCCCAATACATTATGATTTTACAATTCCGCCATAATGAGGTCAAGTGTCTCACATATTACCAGCACAAACAGATCCAACGTCTGTTCTTTATTTGCTGAACATCGGTAACTGTTTAAAGGTGCATGGGTGTTCCGATTTTATCACACCGTTTTCTCTACTTTTTACAAAAAAGTTGACACCTACAAGGGAATTGATTTGAATGTTGAAATTTCAGAATTATGAGAAGAAATAGGTATGGGTATAACACAGTACAAAATGGGTTACAGTGATTTGCAATATGGGATTGGTTGAAATCACCTTCTGCATTCCCAATGTCAATGACACGGGTATAACACAGTACGGCATAGGTACATACATGCAATGTAGGATGGTTGTAATACCCTTGAATTCGTAGATCAATTTGAATGACTACTGACAGTTAGGTTTTTACCTCAGACAGCATCGCGTACAGATGCATTATGGGATTGGCTTAAATTACCCTTTGGATTCGTTAATTGGACCTTAGTATCTAAAACACAATACAGTATAGGTACAGCGCAATGCAATATGGGACTGGTGCAATCACCCTCTAAATTCTCGGTATACTTACGTGGGTATAACACAATACAGAAGAGGTACAGTACAATGCAACGTAAGTTTGGTTTAAATCGCACTCTGTGTATAAGAGGTATGAGGTATCTCAATGGTAACACCATCTTTGTTATCATTTATAAATAGCAAAATATACACAACTAAGCAAAAAAAAATTAAAAGATAAGTAATTACGATAAATATTAAAAATTAGGCGATGCTTCAAAACTCACCCGCTGGTTGGCCGGCGGTCGGTGGCCGTTGAAACCGGCACAGGTAACTTGTCACTAATAATTCATTTTGTGTGTACTGCTAACTAGCCAATCACCAGCTTTCATAACAGCCACACCCCTGTTTATGGCATCTGTACTTCTTTTGCAAGATGATAGAAAGCCTATTTTGGAAACCAAATTTATGAAAAAGTGTTGACTTTTATTGAAACCACTTTGACTTTTTGCATGTTGAATAGTGGTACTACATAGTAGTACTAGTCACATATGCCGACCCTCTCCTGTTTGGCCGCTTCTTAACAAAATATCACTTCCTGTTGTGAATAAATGCAGATTGATTTTGCCACATTGTGTGTTCCCAGTAACAAACCATAGGTAGGTAATTTGCTTTTCTATTGTTAGTGAAAAGCTATGAATAGGCCATGTTTAACAGCCGGACACATTATTGATTTTGTAGTACCCGGACTCATAAGGTCAAGAATGTGAATTGACCTATGCTGTCTTTATTCATGTCATGCTTTTTAAGAAAGAAATAACATTTTATAATTATAAATGGTTTTTTTTACTTTTTTTATATATTTTCATCAAAGTTGCCTTCAATAAATAGTTAAGTACTATATGTACAAAGTCTAAGTGAATTTTGATAGGTTTTATTTTCACTTTGAGAAAGCATTAGAGTCCGAGCCCGAGGTTGTGCTTACACAGGCAATTATTTATTGATAGCACCTAAGTTTACACTGTGACGGTTTACAACCCGGAAGACCGGGCATAACTGGCGAGGAAACCGGTGGTTGAGTTTTGAAGCCGATGTTCTGTAATAGATTTATCGCTCTGATATTACCGCTTCAGGTAGTCTTACGTAAAAACTTCATGCATACATGGACTGTGTGCAATAGCTTTATTCCCAATACTAATAAAACAGTAAAAATATCACAGCGGTAAATAGATTATAGAACACCGCCTTTTACATTTTTGGCTTATATTTTGTGAAACGAAACGGGCTCAGTACATCCATTGGATTACACGCTTTATTCCGTTATCATACATTTTATACTACGACGGAATACAGCGTGTAATCCAAAGGGTGCACTCAGGCCGTTTCGTTTCGCAAAATATCATAAGCCAATTTCTAGCAACCGATGTATTAAACTTTCTCCCATCCCAAAATATTACTCAACCTGTGATTGCAAAGGTTGAACAATAAGCCTAAAGGCTGAGGTATTAAACCTTACATTTGCAAATATTGCAAAAAATAATTAGTTTCATTTTCCAGTTCTAGAATGGTAAATGAATTCTGTCTACGAAAAACTTTGAAAATGTACTCCCTGTGAAATACCTATACGATTATACCTGAAATTAATGCTGAAAAGGTTAATTATTTTTTGCGTCACGCCAATAATAGTCTACTCTATTAGAAATTTTTCAAAACTACAGCCCCAATCCATAGAACGTCGTTTGTATTACATTATTTATATACAGTGACCGCTCACATTGGCGGCAGTTATGGTGACCCCCGATTTCGCACCCGTTGAAACAATGAAATAAGAAGCGGGTGTTTTAAAAGAGGGCTTGGAAGTATAGACTAACGCAATGACTGCTATGCGTTAAATAAATGAAAGTGAATAAATATCGCTTTTACTTTCTTAATGCCATTAGCTCAATATGAAATTACGTTCGACTGAAACATGTACTTTTCGAGCGGTGTGTTCACATCTTAGATATCAGATGACACAACTTGTGACAGATTTCATGGTTGAATTAAATTATTTTGGTTCATTTCCATGCATTTTAGTATGATATGAGTTGACACAAACAAGTGCCTCAAAAAACAGCTCAGTTCACATTAACACGGTGCATTCCGAGTAACAGATAACATCGCTAACGCCAATCCGAGCATTAGTACGAGGTTAAAGCAAAGACAACTGGACCGTTGCATCCAGTAACAGAATGGCTACTGTATTTCGCGCAACGAAAGAATCGGCTCAATGCACCCATGGTTCACGCTTTCTTCCGTCAGGATTTACATGATGGAATAAAGCGGTAGACCAATCGGTGCACTTGATATGTTTCGTGCACAAATAGAAGTAAGGACAAACAACACTAAAATTTCATACTTATGTTTTCTAATTTTAATTAGGAAAACAATTTGAAATTCAATAAACAAGCATTCTTTGGCCTTGTCAAAATAATTCTTGTTTGTATTTTATTTGTTTGTTATTATCAGTAAATATGTTTAACAAAGTGACAAATCGGTTCAGGACACTGACTCTACGTATTGATAAAGGCTCCAAACAAACATTCGCGAATATAATGGTAGTCTAGAGATGCGTTGAGCTTGCGAGTTCTGACCATGTCGAGCCGCCGGCGAGACATGTCAGAAATAAGCAAAGCGAAACATATCTAACGACCATTATATTCGCGAAGGGTTTCGTTGTGATACCTTTACCCTACATAAACGTCGAGCAAAGGATTAAATGGAATTTTATCCAATTATTGGCACCATTTTAGATACTCGTCAATAATTTGAACGTTAAAAGGACTAGGTCTAACGTTTTTTTAAATAAAACCCACCAGATGCTCAATTCGCATGGTACAGTCTATCCCAATAGATAATCCAAGGGTAATCTACCAGAGGTTTTCGATCTTGGGTTATTCAGCTGGATGTATTGTATACTCCACCTATTGAACACTAAAACCCGTAGAGGAAATCTGTGTTTAGGCTTAACTGTCGTCTTGGGGTCAACAATACACATCACCAAGACAAACGGAATGGGTACAGGTGCAAAGCAGCTGATTACAGTTCCCCATTTCCTTACCCTCTTCAGATACGAATACAATTCAGAAACACCATCACACACAACAGAAGTTTATATCATTAAATGAGTGAATCGTGAAAAGCATGAGATTTTGGTAATGTGGATTGCTTCTCGGCTTGAGGCTGAAATATGTGCAGTTTTGTTAACGCAACCGCCACCATGCCCATCATGAGTGAAATTTTTGGGAGCCTTCCGAACGCCCGCTGAGCACACTATATCTCCTGGTGTTCTGCTTCGGCAGGCCATATAAGACTCTGGATCATTATTTCATTAGCGAGGTCGGATGACCCCGATCACATGTCCTCTACGTTGTGGAAGAGTAGGAGAGTCTTAGGGAGACCAACTTGTATTTGCTAGTGAAAAAAAAGGTATGGTCTTATTGGAATTAACGGCCGATTTCGGGATGATTAAAAGTATACTTTTTTTGTCGAATTGCTAGTTTTAAAATGTCATCAATTGTACATGGGACAGTCACGTGTGAATTGTTCTTACCAAAAATAAAACAAACAAAAAAAAATACTACAGTAAAAACACATACAATTTCAAAAAACAAAAATAGTATATAAGAAGTCCACTATAATTGGTATTCCCTAACATTAATTTCTGACTTTGATTCAGGTTTAACAGTATTATAAATGTGGAATTAATCTTTTTACTGTAATGACCCATTGACTATCATTCTATACGGCACAAAGCGACACCATAGCTTATGTATTTTAAATACAATCCTGCTTACTGTACGACACCCATGGAATAACCGTACGCTGTGGCAATCGCCTGTACAGACTTTTTTTGTTTGTTCGTAAAGAACTCCCTTAATTACAGGGAGTTGTTGCGATCATGGCAGGTGTCCATAATGCGATTATAATTTAAATAATCCCTTCCCCCCAGACAAGGGTATAACGGTGTTTCACACCAATTCCTTGTATGATTTTCTTTTTGTTCTACATGACCATTATTTTTTGCGGAAGTGTCATCTAGCTAGATGACCATTATCTCAAATAATGGTCATCTAGCTAGCTAGAAGACACTCCGCAAAAATAATGGGTCCCCATATAATAACAAAAGACGGACAATAGATAATGATGAATGGGAAGAGGGCTAGACTTTATACATGGATAACGGCCTGGGCGCACCGTTGAATAGTCCCCGATTGAAACCACAGGAATTTGCATTTTGCCCTGCGCAATAATGGCCTGCAAAGTTTAAAGGAATTTTGTATAACATATAACCTCTGTGTGGATTTGTGCACCACAGTGGAATGCTTGTTTCCCGCCATATTGCGAAGGGCAAAAAGCAACTTTCCTGTTTTGTTTCAATCAAATCGGCGACCATCAGACCCGCTATACATGTGTAGAGGTCAGTTGGTTCCAGAGCTGGGCAGGTTAACGAAAACGAAGACTGGGCGTGGTGTGGTGTTCTTTCCTGCGGTGTTGAAACAACTGCTTCTAGACACACTTACTTTACCTAGCCTCATATGGAAGCTATTTTTAATTGAACTTTTCATTCTCCTCTATCGCTAAAATATTTACAACACTTACGGGCTCAAACGAGGTTTGAACCCGCACCTAATAATTTCCAAGACCATTCCCGACACCAGAACACTACACGATCCGAGCCGGCAGAAGGTCCTTTTATAATACTTACACCAATTAACCCGGGAGCTAGCACACATTTGGTCACATCTCAAGTACAAAAGGTTTGAGTGATTAAATATGTTGAAAGACTGACAGGAACCCCTGAAACGTGATTCTTAAGTGCCAGCAAATGGTGCCGTTAAGGAGAGTGGGGCGAAACAAGTTGTACAGGTCAATTTGTAAATTGATCCAATCATGTTGAAAAGCACACTATGATATTTGTCTACCTAAGGATTGAAATGGTATAGTTTGTAATATGTACAGCCTAAAGTTTCAGAGTTATAGGCTAAAAAAGCAAAAATCAATAAAAAGGGTAATTTCAGTGTACAGGGTCAAATTTTAAAATTGCTCTGATTTGGATAAAAAAATGGTGCAAATTATTGGTGGAGGCTCCTAGGATATAAAAATTAAGGAGAAGTGTTGGTGGTCTCCAAGGCTTTGCTAAGAAAGAAAAGTAGTAGGGGGGGGTAACCAAGATCAAGCCCTTGAATGCAATGGGGACGGACCTTCTGTTCCCCCTATATCGGTAACTACGCTTTCAATGAATATAAACCATTCCTTATTTTAATCCTATGAACTCCACCAATAAGTTGCACCATGTTTTATCCAAATCGGGGCAACTTTAAAATTTGACCCCTGTACACTTAAATTTGACCCTTATTATTGATTTTTTGCGTGTTTAGCCTATAACTCGGAAACTTTTGGCTGTACAATTACAAACTCTACCTTTTCTGAATCCTTATATTAGACACTAACTTGATGGTTGCTTTTCACATATTGAACCAATTTGACAAGTGACCCCTGTACAAACTTTGTTTTGGCCCCCTCTCCTTAAGGCACCACTTGCGGCACTTAAGAATCCACGTTTCAGGGGTTCCGGTCAGGTCTGTCAACATTTTTAATCACTCAACCTTTGGACTTGAGAGTGTTACCAAATGTGTGCTTAGCTCCAGGCTGAAGAGAGAGATGAAATTTTTTCTATTTGCTTACAAACCATCAAGTTAGCACCTGGTCTACTGGTATGTTAGAGGTGAGACGAATATGCCATACATTACAGCATTCAATAGCCTTATCACGCCTGATTGAGCGCGAATTTTAAAAGCACAACCCTGCAGGTGCTCACGCATACTGCCGGGCAGTGCTTTGTTCGTTGCCCGGCGTTGCGTCACATGTCACCCCATCGATACATTGATGAAATAAACCGCAAATTTAACTAAAATTTAACTGACCATGAGAGATCGAGGAAACATTGTTGTGTTCTAGGAGGGCGCAGTTCGTTGTGTCGACATTTCAGAATGTCTCTTTGAGATTTTGTTTCAACTCGGTGTCATAAATTTCAAATGGAAGTTTAGTGAAAAAGGAACCTAAAATTGTTACTATATTCCATTCGGTGAGGGAAAGACACAAGAGCGATTTATTCATACACGTTTAACATAACAATGGACACGAGAGTAATTATCCGTCCTTTTTTTCGGCTTACTGCTTTTTGAGTAGAAACAAAACTGTTTGGTTTCGGTGCACCATGGTTTACACGCTTTTATATCATGAGGCCTTATATTAGACGAAACGAACGAACCAGGCTCCGTGCAACCCATTGGATGACGCTTTGGTGTTGCGTCCATATTAGTAAAATGTCTAACGAATCAAGCGTGTCATCCAATGGGTCTTGAGCCCTGTTTCGGTGTCGTCGAATATCATAAGCCTTCATGTACATGGTGCATAATGTAAGACGGAATAAAAGCATGTAATCCAATTGGTGTACTGAAACTACTTACGTTCGGTTGTCAACATAGAGTAACCGTTTTTTATATCTATTACTCTTTAAATGAAATAAAACTCTTTTACACTGATACTTTACTCTGTTTTCTAACTACTTTCTTAGTACTCAATTGGCTAAAGCATTGAATCCTTGGTTTTCACGCTCTCGATTGTGTAGTCCAGCTTTCCGCTGTGTTTTATTGCCAGTAAGTATAAAAAACCAGACAAATGCAAATATAACTTATTATTATTAATTTTTATACAGTTAAATTTCTATCATATTCTTGAAATGTACAATATTTGTTTTACACCTATCGGCATTTTATCATTTTGATTGCTTTCCACACAACCCCAGCAAGGATGACATTGGGGATTATTCTATAAGTAATTGATACACCCTATATATCACTTCATACCTAATCCATATAACTTAGCTTCCAGAGGCCTGTACTCAGCCATTCAGACAAGGATTAAAACCGACTTTGGACCACTCAACATAGCACATTTAAGTTTTAATTCAAATAAATAAAAATCACCTTTAAATTATTGTATACAATTAACTCTAAATTTCCCACCACGCGCACTCCTGATTCTATCGAAAAACGGGTTCCGGGGAGCAAGATTGTGACCATTGATACCGGTGGCAATGATTTACGATTTCCTTTCTTTTCTTTCTCCATTTCACTTGGAAAAGTAGTTGCTCAGTAGCTAAACAATCACAAGAGGAAATTTGGAGCGAACGTGTTGCTCAACATAACATCAAACTTTTCCCGACGTGCTCAATCATCTGCATAGAAATTGTTGCTATGATGACACTGGGCGATCCTGATGGGTTATTTAACATTTAAAAAACAAACAACCACCACTTTTTTTTGCCTTTACTCTACTCGCCGCAGCCGCATTCTATTCTCCATTTGCAGACTTACAACTGATTTTCCTCCTCGAACCCACGCTTCCTTCCGGTGTGGTGGTGCACAACAAACACCACGAAATAATAACGTCGAACTTTTCAGGTGTAAATCCGACCCCCTGAACTCTTTAATAAGATGAATCTTGTAGAAACAGTTGCTCGAGACTCATTGCGAAAACCCCCCGAAAATACTCCTTTTTTTTCGTCAAGATTCAGGGTGACCAGAAAGGTTAATGACCAATGTCATTCGGACATATATATCAATGACCCATAGTCTGGTACCCATTTGGCATGGGTGTATAGAAGATTTAACTGTTCGTCGTCGTATGATTTCCTCTCCCTCCATTACCCATACAGTTTGTCATTTTCCAACAACTTAGATTTCTTCTTTCTCCACTGGTAGTCCACATCTTGCATCCCGTAATCGTCTATAGAGGTGTATCCCCGGTATACAGATGAACGTTAACATGTGCACTTCAAAGATGCCCGTGTTTACATAGAAGTCTACGATGTAGGATTTTTGTTTTGAAATCGTATATTAAGACCTGCGAAATGAAAAATGAACAATGTAAAAAAGAGAGGTTCGGGTAAATGCAAATGTGCGTTGAGTATAAGTTGTTAAGGTGGTAAGGTTTAATTAACGGCATTTTGATTTAGACTAGTATTACATGTTATTTGTTGTAAAAAGTATAACGTTGTATATTCCTTATCATTTTGTTCTATAAACCTAACATCGCAAAAAATGAGGTAGCGTTATTTTTTCTTGTTAAATCTAGGGGCAATTTCCCCTAAACAAGGCAGGGGTATGCTCCTCGTGATTTTTGAAAGTTTGGCAACAAATGCAGTTAATAGAGGACGTTAGGGATTATCGTGATGGTATATCGTACTGAATGGCGTTTTAAATAAGCCTTTTTAAGTTCAGACATTGCCCATGCGCAGTCGGATGGTTTGTGGAAATGGTGTGTACATCCGGTTCAGGATTAGTATATGGAAAGTGCATTGACCAGGTGCGAAGACGACCAGTGCAGCGAATAGCTCGAACTTGAGCAAAAAAACAACTGCAAAAACCATACCAGCAATTTTCTATAATTTCGGTTACAAGCTGGCAAGTGGTTCTTCACCATTCAAGTTACATAATCAGCTGTGCATTTACAGACAATCATCCTTACCCATGATGGTCCATGAAGGGGCACATTCAATTGGTAACATGGGATCGCTGCGCAGCCGTAAGTGCACCTTTCCACTTGACCACAAAGTGGACATGCCAGTAGAATTGTGACGGGGCTTATAGAGGCGACTTCAAAAGATCAAACCCCAAAGGCCGTTTGGACTGACGGTTTGTGGTAGAACAGTGAATTGATTCCCAACGTAGAGGACATGACGGACCAGCCAGCAAACGGTGGTTGACTTTTGGAGGCCACCCCCCTTATCTTTGTATATATTGCACTAGTGTTGTTGTTGGTATGTCTCGGATGGTGACGTGTACATGGTTGATCAAAATGATTTTGCCCCACATCCCCACGGTTTCCATGGGTCAAGAACACTATTGAAATCGTGTAACGATGTGACTTCTTCTTGCTCGTACCACAAGTCATTGGTAATGGCCTAGTGTGGGTGTCAGGAGTTTTTTCAACTGTGTAAGGATGATCCGGGCCACGTGTTCCATGATACGACGTTCCTAACATTGTTTATTTAACTGTGTAAGTCTTATCAGGGTCCCGCGTGTATCCATGATAAGGACTCTCCTAACATTGCCCTGTGACTCATTGGCAAAGTCGGTTAAAGGTGAACAAAACCTGAATATTTCGATTAGCATAATGCGTCGCTGGGCAGTGAAAAACATTTAAATATGAAAGGTCCAATTCAGAACCTCATATGTGCACCTTCGGTAACATGGACAAACAACCTATTGTCCAGTGGTTTGGTTCAAATCAGTTGGTGGGAATGATGAGATGATGTTTAAAGAAGTACTAAGAACCATTTTAAGTATTTTGGGCGATACTTTTCAAAACGAACGACAATGTCCACCCACCAAACAGATCGCTTTTGTCAATGTTGACCGCAAATGCATGCACTAGAAGGTTTTGCTCTTAGCAGGTTCAAATGCACATATTAGGTTTTTTGTTCCTGCCCAACGACGATTCAAAATTCTGATTCCGCACCCTTCAAACTATAGACAAACATATTCAAACCTTCCCAAACTTTGAGATGTGATTCCCGTTCATAGTCATCACCACAAACAATAGTGTGAAAAAATTCATAATTTCGTGCAGATCAGCTCATATTAAGTCTCCCTCACAAAAATGAACTTGCTCTAAATTCATTCTGACTCAACCAACATTGATTTGACATCTTTATTGTATATATCGTTGTATAATGATGCGCAATTTAATGAGGTACATAGGAATTGCCATTTTTGCATACAATTTGCAATGTTGAAGGGCATATGAGACTAATGAACATTACAATTAATATAGTTACTATTCTGCGTGTTTTGAAGGCTTATCTGGGTAGTAGCAGTAAAACCGGAAATAGCTTGCATATAGTCGGTCCACAATCACGCACAAGCGGGAATGTTGCCCACTTTATATGAAAATTGATTCCAAAACGATTTGTACCGATGATTACGATGGCGCCGACCATTTTTGGAAAATGTGCCAAAGGCTTTTTCCGGGGGTTCCTCCCAAAAAGGGGGTGTTTTTATCGAAAAGGTAAGGAATGTCCTATTTAATCATTGGAGTATATAATGTAGGTTTAGGGCATGAGAAATTCAGCGGAGCTATTTACAAAATCAAAAGTATGCCAGTGCAGTTTACGAGGGGGTACCACTACAGAGGGGTCGTTTTTATAGAAAAGGTAGGAATGCCTTATTTAAATGATGCGTGTACTAGTATACATTTTGGGCAAAACTCTGCCTGAGCTATTTACAAAAACCCAAAATATTCCCAAAGTGTTTTTTCCGGGAGGAACTACCCCAGGACGGCGTGTTTTTACTCAAAGGATATGGAATGTTCGATTACGTATAAAATTTGGTATATAATTATACATTTCTGATATTTAGAAATTCATCTAAACCCATTGGGAGTCCAAAAATATGCCTATAATAGCTTTTCCGGGGGTACCCATCGGTTTGGGGGTTTTATGCAAGTCTATAGGATAATGTACAGTTAAATGATATTTTGATGTTAATTTTCTCTTTCCGTACATGAGAACTGCAATTGTGAGCCTAATTAATAAACTTAAAAAGTTTACCGGGGAACCGCTATATGGGGATATTACATGACATTTTTAGGTAATTTATATTCCTAATGTAACCAATTATCAAATCCCAAAGGTATTCGCCAGAAATGGTGTCTAATTTATATATTCTGTGTTAGGGATAAATCCTTAACATTTACTAAAATAAATGTACTATATGCCAAAATAGAGAGCCAAAGCGTTAATACATGTGGTAATTGCTCAGTTTATACACAATAGCCCCTAAATACACATGTTTATTAAAAATGTCCTAGTAGTACTTCTATGTAAGGGAATAATAGAATATACAAAAAGGGAGATAGAAACGAATAAAACAGTATGCTAATATTAAGTTAATTCTATATACAGAAATATTTTTTACTTATAGATACAATAATGCAGCAATTTCTTAATCTATAATTGAAAATTTGGTGAAAAGCAAACGGGATGATGGTGTAGACATTTCAGTTATAATTCATTATTTTGGTAGAAAAATTTTCAGGCGTAAGTGTACAATTGTTTAATTAATTAGTCCTCTACCCACATAAATTCCTTAAAATAAGGATACAGTATAGTGAAAATTAACATTATTTTGCACTATTCTACTGATATGATTCCCGTTACCATGTCAGCGGCGACACGTGTTATCATAGGGCATGACGTTCTAATTTATTTTCGTGTATGAAGGACTAATACAATGTATTTAATGTCAGATCGAACATACTAAAATGTTGATAAAAAGATGTTAATTATGTTGATATTAAGTTTCCGGGAGTACCCTTCTGGGTTTGGGTGTGTTTACCAGGCGGCGCCGAGGGTGGACGTATTTTTATTGCCTCCTAATTTCCTTTTTTTGTCGCGATTTTTAACCATCTCTGCAGTATCTTCGTTTAAAGTGTGCAAGAATTCTTCGTACTACATATAAGACATCGGTGTGATTTGGATGAGGATTTCTAGCGTCTTAGCAGTTTTAACTTTAAATTTTCCGCGACTCAGGCGAAACTGCAGCTTACTGTAGAACCTCTTACAGCCATGATTTTCCAACTACGCAATTTGTTGTTTTACATTGTTAACCAATTTATCGCAACTTTAAACTTTTGGATGTCTAGTTTAGTTTTTCATTATTTTGATGTTGCATATTTTTATCTAAATGTAAAATAAATAAAAAAATTAAAAATATTTTTTTTGCCTGATACGAAAAGACATCTTGGTCGCCATGTTGTTTACAGGATCTGGACGTCGTAAACCTCGTAAAACCTCATCTGCTTTTGTATTACAATTCCTACTTGCTTGTGCATTCTCATTGCAAAGGATGCCGCTGTGAAGGGAACATGGATTTTTGACCATCAAGCCGGAGGACATAGGTAGGATTGTTCCATCTCTTTGACTTTATTTACAACCAAATGAACATATCATCCTGAACACGACTGAATTGGAAGTGGGATTTACGTGCTGCGTATGTTTTGTCATATTCCACTGCTGTAATGAATACCATGGTTGTGGTCTGAAGTATGCATCTATCCCTTTTTTAGGTTACCCAAGAGGTTGCCTGCCTCTCCTCATAATTGTTAATTATTCGCTGGAGATATCAACTTGAATCCTGGCCCAAGTCAAGAATCAAAATAAACGGGGGAGGAAACCAAAGCACCATGTGGTTTGTGCTCGTATGCAGTCAAAAACTCTGGTATTCAATCTCGCCAGTGCCTCCTTTTGGTTTATCTAGATTGCTCTAATGTGTCAAATGAAAACAATTGATTTCTACCCTGAACACAGACGCTGTTTGGTTGGGCCCAACGTGTGATGTAATAAGATCACCAGCACTTTTTTGATTATCAAGTGACTTTAGCCTAGGTAACTCCTTTGAAAGCCTGACTATCACTGAGTGATGGACGATTCGATTAGATTTTGACAGGAAGACTTCCAGTACAATTCGCCCATTACCGTATTGCGCCCTCTTCCCCGTTCTAAGTTACTCTGAGAAGACAAATGAGGGCTGGTCTAATGCAAATCGCATCCCTAAGGTTACTCTGAAAAGACAGAAAATGGCTGGATTCATGCAAATACCAATAAAAATCCACCCGTTGAAGGTTTAGAACGAGGATGGGTGGACAGGTGTTGAGTAAGAATGGAAAAACCAAATCCCTGTGTGAAGGCTGAAACTCTCCTAAGTCTCTTGCTAAACAGCCAGTTAAATTACATTCTGGTGTGAAAACAAAACGCTCAGATGCTACTCACGCTATCAAAGGTTGCTGTTATTAACTGCCGTAGTGTGAAGAAAAAAATGCGGTTCTTACTTTATTGAAAAACGAGGCAAAAAACAAAAAACAATCACAGACATTAAACTATAGAGGAAATAAGGGCAGTCCTGAGTATGAGTCTCTGGACCATAGAATGGAACAACACAAAAAATTGGTATGATTAAGTGGCCAAGAGGAGGTGCTATTTACAATAATTGTATAATGTTTTGAATGATGAATTAGATAATCTTAATAATTCACCACAATTGCTTGAAATAATGATGAGATCCCATTAATGTTTGTCGAAAAAATGCCTCTGGCATGTTACAAGTAGAACTATTAGGAACGAAACTAACAGCAGGAAAATAAGAAAATAAGTCTGAAAACAAAACAAGGTTTGCAGCCTGTCATCGTGTTAACAAAATTGAAACTGATTCATTTAAAAATAAAGTAAAATGTAGAGTAGAGGCGGAATTTCAATCAGCCATTTAAATAGACAAAGTTTTGAAATCATTGCTTTGATGAACCTGAAATTATGGATGGTTCGAAACCCTTTCACGGCCTTACGTTTCGGAAACATGGCTAGGGATGGGGGAATCACTATGAAAAGTTCAAATTGATATACCTGGTTATGTGATGAAAGAAAAGCAGGAATAGACCTGGGGGCGGAGTAGCCATGTACATCCGTGATGGACATCCAATATGAGCGACGTATAGATGTGCGAAAACGATAAAATGGAAGCAATATGGATTGAAGTTAAGCAAAACATTATATTAGGCCCATAAAAGTCGGGAAACTGTAGAGAACTCAACCTGACAAAACAAGATTATTGAAAAATTGACTGGAAATGATGTATGTTTTGTCCACCGAAAACAGAGAAATTTATATTAGGTGATATGAATGTGATTTTAAAGAAAAATGTAAAAAGTGACATGAATTTTTCATGGATTTATTTAATCTTCAGCAAATCATTGATAAACCTACAAGAATTACAAAAACTAGTAAGACACTTTGATATCATTTTAACTACTTGTAGCAAGAAGTGCACAGAACATTCGTGTTATCCATAAATGTTAGTGATCATTCACTGGTACAAACAGTTTTTCTATCAAAATTAAAACCATTAGTAAGGCTAATGCAAATAACTACACCACTAAAACATTCAGATGTTTTAAGCATTTTGATGCTGATGCATTCGTAAATGAATATGAAAAAAATGACTGGAACAGAGATGAAAACGAGGAATCTTGTACTCATATTGAATCATTTTGCTCAAAAAATTTTCATCTGTTGCGATAAACATGCTCCAGTTAAACAGATTAGTTTAAAGATAAAATATGTACATGGTTACAAAATCGGAAAATGGTTTGGAAAAATGCAGAAAGAATCCCCAACATAAAAAGGCACTTAAGTATAATGATGAAGAAGCGGGACGGGTGTATAAATCACTTGAAACAAGGTCAATATATGATTAAAGAAGCAAAAAAAGGAATATTTTCTAATGAAATAATGATTATGCAAGGTGATCCGAACAAAAATGTGCGAAAACACAAAGAAATATTACCAAACAAAAAAAGTAAAGGTTTAATTCTTCCTAAGAATGCCACCCAATGAGCAAGTCTTAGCAGACAGGTTAAATAAGCCACTTCACCAGTATAGGCATTATCTCAAATACAAATTCAAATAACGTTATGAAGGATTGTATTACGGACAATAATTTGTCAAGCCGTACACAATTCTCCTTTTATAATATTTCAGTAGATCAAGTCGTGGATGAGATTAATGCAATACCAAACCACAAGGTACCGGCCTTGATGTATAAGTGTAAAATTACTTAAGTACGCTAAAATGTAGTTGCTCCGGTCATATGGTAATATTTTCAACATTTTAAAAACATGGTCTCTTTCCTGACGAGTAAAAGGTGCACGGGTGGTACCCATAGACAAAAGTGGAAATAAGGATGACTTAAAAATACAGACCCTATATCTATTTTGCCAGTTTGTTCCAGATAATCGAGGAAACGTTCATAAACAAATCTAGGTATGTTATTCAAAATGATATTTATATGAGGTCAAATCACTCAACGCTACGGCCTATTGAAAACTATGAATTCCTGGAACTTGCCATTGATAATGGGAACTATATGGAGCCGTCTTCATTGATTTGAGTAAGGCCTTTGATATGGTTAATAATGAATTATGTTAAAAAAGTTGTCTCCATGGGAGTAGACGGAACCGCAATAAAATGGTGCATTCGTACTTAACAATCGAACTCAACATGTTCTATAAATAAGACAATACCTTCAAAAGTTCCTATTGTTTCGGGTGTACCCCGAGGTTCAATACTTGGTCCCTCTTGTTCCCTATGTTTATAAATGATATGCCAGATAATCTTAAGTATGTAACTGCGATATGTATGACTGACGACACATTGGTATATATGAGGTGATAAAGACCCTAATCAAATCACAAATTTTTAAACCAAGATTTAAAGGTAATTAACATGTGGTTTAAAGACAATCTTATGAAAGTTAAATGTGATAAAACTAAAGTATGCTCTGCACACCAAATAAGACTAACAAAATTGATAACATGAGTGTTTTGAATGGTGCTAAAGTGAAAAGTAAATCAAAATAAATAGGGGGGTATGCATTTGATGCTTAATTTGAAATGGAAAGATCAAATAGAGTAGATAGTAAGAAAATTGTCTAAAGATCTCGGTAATGAGAAGGGCTAACATGCTACCTAAACAATCGTTAATTAACAATATAATACGACGGTTTTGCCTCATTTCGATTATGGAAATGTCGTATGGAGTAATGTGGGGAGATAAATTATGTTAAACTTAGAGGCTCCAAAATAGGCAATGAGAATCATCTTGGATGCTCCTTTAAGGACACATATAAAGGAAATGCTCCATACCTAATTTCATGAGATTCGTGATCGCTATAACGTAGCAACAGGGTGCATTGAGTATAGATGTTAACAAAATGACCCCAAATTCTCCATGGATCAATTTAAATATAAGTACGTTTCAGGCAATAAGCCACTAGAAAGCCAGCTCTTCTGGCCATCTTTTTATTCCCAATGTAACCCCAATTTTTGGAAAAGGTGCCTTCCAATACAAGGGAAGTGTCACAGGGAATATAATTTCACAGGATATAAGAAATTAAGATTCCCTTGGCGTTTTCAAAATGAAACTAAAAAAGGAATTTAAAATTATGATGGTTCCTTAAAATATGTATTTTGCGATATATAAATATTGTATTTGCTTATAAATCGTTTTTATTCTTGTATTAGTATGTAATTGTTGTTATGGCAGGGCCCTACTGTAAATCAGCTCTGTTGTGTAGGCTACCTGTTGAAAGAGGTTAATAAATAAATAAAAAATAAAAAATCCGGAGATTATAATTGGTACAGAAATCCTGGTAAGATTCAAATATTAAATCTGCCGAGAATTCCACCCCACTTCAGGTATTGAGGAATGACCAAAAATACCAACGGAGGTGGAGTCTTCGTGTGTGTACTGACTCCATCCACTGCTTTGAAGAAACTGAATCTCCAAAGTAAGGACTCAAATTTGGTGCAGCGTACTTTGAAAGGTCAAACCTTGTACATAGGTGGCTATTATTGTCCCCCTGATGAAAAACTCTTACATTAACAATATGGAAACTAATATGCCTGATTAACAGCTCTGAAAGATAGCCTGTTATTATTTTGGGTGGCGACTTTAATGTTCCTGGGTTGTTTGGTCATGAGTTGCCTAGCGGGCCCCGAATCCGACGCCACAAAAACCTTAATAGACTTTATGGTCGTAATCACTGAGGCATGAAATCGACTTTCCAACAAGAAGGGATGCAAATGGCACTGAAAATACACTGGACTTGTGTTAATCATAATCACCCGGACATTTTTCACTGATGTCATGCCGCATGCGGGAATCAGTGATCCAGTATTGGGAAAGCTAAGTCCAAACGAAAACAAGTGTTCCTCAGAAACGTCTCGCAAAATCCCTCTCTGGAAGAAAGTAGATGATGCTGATTACACAAACAAGGGCTAGTCTCAAGAAACGCTTCGTCGATCTGCACCAGGTGAAAATTGTTAACGAAAACTGGACGTATTTTCCTTTTAAAGACTCTCTACTCGATGTTGTTAATGAAACGTACCTCACAAGATAGTAAAGGGCAGAGTTAGAACACCTTGGCGATTTACTCCGAAACTGAAAAGGCTTTCCAGCAAAAAGAAAAAAATTACAATCGAGAATGTTGAGTGGCAAAGACCTCTGACTGGCGAGAGGTTGTTAAAGTTATAAACAAGTGGATCGCACCATCAGGAGCGAACACAAACAATAAGGTTCTGATAGATCGAAAGCGAAAACCCCAAGAATTTGCGTTATGTAAATCTAGACGCCACGATAATGTGGGTGTCCAACATTGCAGATGAAAAAGAAAAAGCCAGAAGCTTTGGCCAATCAGTTCCCAGAGTGTTTTTACCAAGGAGGACTATTCATTGACATCACTGCAGCAGAGCCGTATGACGACATGCCCCCCCTAAAGATTGAGCCTTGATGGAGATGCCAAAAATTTCTCAAAATCAAACCCAAACCCAATTGTGACAAAGGCAATTGGACCAGCCCAAAATCCGAACCGGCCATCAAGATTGCAGACGAGGGAGATTTGCCAATTTGCCAGTTTATATACCAACAGTCGCTTGATACTGATGAGGCGTCCTATGGATTCGAAGAAAGCTAATATAACAATGCTCTTTAAACAGGGAGCTACTACGATCCAGCAACTATCGCCCAGTATCGTGACATGCACTTGCTGTAAACTTGGCACGGAGTTTTGCGCAATCGCGCAAAAAAATTACGAATTTTTGGGTCTTCGCGATTTTGTTGGTCCATAGCGAATTTTCACGGTTTTGCTAAAAAATACTTTTTATGTGAATTTGCCAAATAAACAAACACACACTGATCATGCAAAACGTCGGCGAAAATGATGACTCACAAAGCTTCCAATGAGTGCAAACTATAGTCCAAATGCTATAAATAAATCCTAGCGTAGATTGCGTAGAACCCTACCTCTAACTGTGATTCGTTGAACAGATGAACAGACCGATTTTCCAGGGTGAAGCGTCATGATATGGTTGCGCACTTCTTGCATTAAACAATTAATATTGAGCCTGCTATCAGTTATCAACGCGCGGTACGGGTCTTGTTCATACTTGGTTATTCAGGGATAATCTCTTCGCAATTAAACAAATTCGGACTTGGCCGCGGTAGGAAGGTATTTTCCCGGACGGGAAATCGGTAGGGATGCGAGAGAGGAAACAAAACTTCCCCACATTCAGGGGCCAAGAGTGGACAACCGTCACGCGATCACGTCATCCGGGGATTCCCCATCCCATCGTGCGAAGAACATATTCGGGTATGTATGCAAAGGGCCTCAGCCCGCGGCAGCGGCCATTACATCTGATTCAAATATTTATTTCGGAATAAGAAGGGAAAAATAAACAGGTGCTAATGATGTGCTTCTTGTAATTTCAGCAGAGAAAAAAAAGAAGAAATGGATTGTCAACTTTGGGAAGTTTGAGATGTTTTTGCCCAAAGATTTTTCGTGGTCTTGGTGGACTAGTACTAGGGCAAACATAAGGAAAAGCATTTCGCGATTTTTGACTTTAAAAATCGCGCATTTTCAGCGCATTTCAAAATCCGGGCCGCCGCATTTTGCCGTTTAAATCGCGCAAAACTCCGGTGCCTATGTAAACTCCTTGAGATATCGTTGACAGCAATCTGATGAGACACCTGAATAAGTATAATATCCTGGCGGACAATCAACATGCATTCAGGAAAAAAGATCATGTGAGTCCCAACTTTACTCAACAAACCCAAGACTTGGCTAAGAACTTAGACTGCAACACTGACCACTGATCAGCTGTCCTAGACTTTCAAAAGATTATAGATGTCATTCTGCACCAACGTCTCTTGGCAAAAATTGACTTCTATGGTGTCGCTTTAACATCAAAAAGTGGATTGATGGATTCCTACTGGGCGCCTCCAACGTGTATGTGTGAATGGAAATGCCTCAAGCTGGCAACCAGTTCTAGTGGTACCCCGCAGGGTACCGTTTTTGGCCCTCATCCTATTCCTGTTAAACATTAATGACATTCAGAGAAATTAACAGCACGAACAAGATATTCGCCGACGACTGCCGTGATAGACAAACAATGGTCCGAGGATGAAAAAGTTCTCAAAATGATCTGGAAACCATGGTAAATGGTCCCAAAAGTGGCATGCAATTTAACCCATCTAATTGCAAAACCATGAGGGTATCCAGGAAAAGAGACCAGTATAACATCGTACACATCCTTGGAGTCACTTTGGAGAAACATCTGAAACTCAGTACTTGGTATCAACATTCAAAATAATCCTCCGTTGAATAGTCAAACACACCATTCCACAATGAAAGCATCCCGTGTACTTAATTTATTGCGAAGAAATTTCATCACGTTCCCAGACAGTTAAAAGTTAAATTGTATCTCACTCTTGTGAGACCGCATTTAGATTATGCTACTGCGCCATGGGGACCCTACACTGCCAAAAAACAGTGCTGCGTATTGAGCGATCCCAAACAAGCAGCACGTTTCGTTACAAAACACATATGGTTAAAGATACCAGTGTCACCGCCTCTAGAATACACTGGGATGGGATACCCTCTCAACGCAGATGTGAGGTTCATCGCATACCTGCCTGTACAAGAGATAACGGGCAGCTTGACATCAACTACCAAAATACACCAGACGCACTGACAGACCCAGAAGAGGACATTCAGACCATTCTATATTCAACCAGCAAGCACCGATGTATACGCAAATTCCTACTTACCCCAGAACAATAAAAGCATGGAACCAACTCACCCTTCTGCGTTCTTCAGACCAAATCCTGCTAACTTCAAATGCTTTTATTTCAATTTAACGTCCACCCTCCTGCACCTCCAGTTAAATTACAACCAGGAGATTTTGGAGGGAAACACACCAAAGTACCAAGTACTGAAAGTCTATGAATGTACAGTTAAAATGTTATTTGGATGATAATTATAGAATTCCGTACATGAGAAACTTTCAAGTGAGCCATTAATAAAATCGCACGTATGCGCAAAACATTTTATAGGGGGTACCGCTTATGAGAGGATATACATGATAAGTCTACTTATATTTTTCCAATGGAACCAATATAAATCCCAAAATGTATTCAAGGAATACCGGATTTTGTTCTCTAATTTATAGTTTCTTGCCGTGATATTCCCAACAATTTAATAAAAATGAAAATGTGAATGTCAGGTTTATACACAATAGCCCTAATGCACCGGTTTAGTTATATTAAAACAATTGTCCTGACTTCTATGAGATGAATAATACAATGCAAAATAATATAGAATAGACCAGAATAAAAGAGTATGATAAAATTATGTTCATTAGGTTAAAGGGGCAGGACGATCTTCGGGTACTTTATCTTCATTGAAAAGTGGATTTGCACTTGCATGAGGAGATGTAACCAGTTTAAAAATTAGTTCGCACCTATCAATCAAACAGGTCCACATCTATTCAAATTGTTACAATCGAGGCAATCAAGCCGGTAACCAAGTCATCCCGGTGTAGCAGCAATTAAAGTCCTCCGTACTTGCAGCCGGGCTACAACGGTAAAGAATAGGGCACTTCATTCAGTTGACTTTTCACCAAACATTAGTTTCACGCTTTATTTAGTTGTCGTCTATGGAGCCGCACTATGGGCTTCCGGCTGACTCTACTGTTCACACCTGTAACATGCCTCCAACAAGTGCCAAAAGGGGGACATATGTGCGGAAGCGGGCAAAAGTTGAAATCAATTTACATTAATTTGGTCTCAATTTAAGGCCAAGTTTGTCGCATTTTTAAGGCAAAGACTGTAGGGAAAAATCCATTTCAGTACCGAAATTTTCGACAGGGGGGGTCCCGCCTCATGGTGGTTACGCCACTTGTTCAACTCTAGTATAGTATCTCACATTGAACGCACGTGTACTTATGTTTGTGTTTATATTTTTTTTAATCTGTCATCGTAATTTCAGATTAGCAAAGTTCAATAGAAGAAAGTCATCCCGCCACTGTTCAAAAAGTATCGTAAATGTACTTTAACTCAATGCAAATTGGACTCGAAACATGCAAATAATTATAAAAATGGACATTTTAACTGTTGTGAATCCTCCCGCTGACAGGTAGAACGCGACGTTTTGTATGGTCAGAGCGTAGCATTTTTTCGTAAAATTACCCCCCTACCCCCCCCCCCCCCCCGTCGACTGGGATTTTATCCGACAAACTTTGCCTTAAATGCGACAAACTTTGCCTTAAATTGCGACCATTAATTAATTGGTTAACTTTTGGGGTTCCGCCTCATGGTCGGTACGCCACTGGTTCAAATCTCCTCTGTATACGGGATGACAACCATTCCTTTCGTCTTTTCATATTACCTGAAAGCTTGAAAGTCATTAATTCCACCCTTTTAAGTCGCTATAATTTTGGCAGGTTCATCTTTATAAACGTGCGTTGCTTGTAACGTGGGCTCGCTAATGTTGGAGACTTACTGCGATTCTACCTGAACTATGAATTATACTGAAATGTGGACAACCGTCAATCCCGTTGCTTTCACACCGAAGTTCACATAATTTAGAGTATAATTTGCCGCATTATTGTATCTATTAAGTACAAATAACTTCGTATATGGGTAGATTCCATGAACTTGGGTACACAATCAGTTGTCGCAGCTTTTCATCATGTATTCAGCCCTGCTGTTTAAACCAGTATGTTGTTTCTCTTTGACGTTTGTTTTAAAACTGTATACTCTTTGCAAGATTTAAAAGATACCAACTTATATGAATTGCATAAAGTTTACATGGTTTTTTTCATCAAAAACCTGCATATTTTACTAGTTTTTAGGTACAAAGTGTTAAATTTTTAATGTTGTCAAAAGTAATTTTTGATGTCATTTCCTGACATTACAAATGGGCTTCTAGCAGATAATACTGATAGTTGGGATCCGGATCATGAATAATTAAGGCATAATTTACCTGTTCATGTGTTTGGTCTCACTGTTGCCCTGGCGGGGCCTAGGGCAACAAAGAGTATCACCATGTACCACATTGGTGTCCACAAAATCATGTTACGTGTGAAACTAACAATGATGGGTTAAAAACCACACCAAGTGAAATATTGGTGTACTTAATTTAAATTTTTAAAGAATTACTAAAAACAGAAAGGAATTTAAGTCAAACTAACATAAAATCAGAATATGCTAATTTACACACACTCACCTGCTGTAACACAAGGATTTGGTGTCAAAAAAATGTTACGGGTGAAATTTGGAGTTAAATTTTGAACATGTGTATGGCCTCATTCTGCATCAAACTCTATAATTCCATACATGGCTGGAATTATGTGCATTGTGAAAAGGGTTTTGATTTTGCTTTAAATTAAGGAAATATAGTTCAAGAAATTTTTGGTGGCCAGATGGACACCTTAAACGTGAAACCGTGTTTTTTAGGGGGCAAATGGAATGATAATTTTCTTTTGTGGCATGGTGCTATTTTTTTCATTCAAGAAAACTAGGAATGATCAAAGGTGTTTCATTTTAAACAAAACAGAAGTATACAAAACATTTCCAAATATCAACAATTTTGTGAATTTGTGCTTTGGTATCCATTTAAACTTGCTACGCGTGAAACCCCATTATACATATTAACACATCTTAATTACTTTGTTTCCCAAAAATAACATTTAGAACAGTGCTGTCAGTTTAAAATATCCCCACCATTTAATATTCATTGTCGAACAAAGGCCCAACTTTTTATGTTTACAAATAAGTACTTAGCATATCTTTGTTCACGTGTAACTGGACACGAAGATTTGGTGTCCAGTTACACGTGAACTATTGAACATATTGCCCATTGGAGGAATCTAATACTAATGTCGCCCATTTTATTGGCAAAACTATCTAGGACATATAGACTTCAGGTAAACACACCCCCAAACCATGCGGGTACCCCTGGAAAAGCTATTATGGGCATATTTTTGGATCTCACAAATGGTTCAGAGTATTTCTAATATCAGAATGTATAAATTTATATAAGTAATCGAACATTCCATAACCGTTGAGGAAAAACACCCCCGTCCTGGGCGTAGCCCCCGGGAAGGGGAAAAAATACTTGGGAATACTTTGGGATTTTGTAAATAGCTCAACCTGAGTTTCTTATGCCCGAAATTGATAATCGGCACTCAAATCATTTAAATAGGGCTTCTAACCTTTGTAAAAACAACCCTCCTGGAGTGGTACCCCCGGAAAAGCACTTTGGTACTTTTGGTTTTGTAACTAGCCCTCAGCTGAATTTATGCCGAAACATATAATTAGACACTAAAATTATTTAAATAGGACATTCCTAACCTTTTCGATAAAAACACCCCCTTTTGGGAGGGGAACCTCCCGGAAAAAGCACTTTGGGCACATTTTTTCACAAATCGGGAACAGTGGCAAAGATGCCTGAATAAGTGGAAAAAACTGTTTTAGAAATCCAATTGTAAATATAAAGGTGGGAAAATTTACAATGGTGCGTGATTGTGAGAAATGACGAATAAATATAAATTAGATTGGATGCATGCGAGTACACTGACGGCGCCGGTGACGGCGCTGTTTCATTCACTTGCCATCTGGCATGTTCAGTATGGTCGCAACCTTATTTTTATCGATCTAGATAACCATTCAGACTGCTTTAGACTTGTAATACTTTCGGGGTTTTATAATTCTTTCGCAATCCGGTTGTTCGAGACACAGGCCTAATGCCAGGCATTTTGGCCCCATGGGGCAATTTATATTTCCATACAGCATATAATCGTGTAGTTCTTGTATTTGTCAACTGGGTCTTGTATTAGGACCAAGGGCTAACTTTGTCAAAAAATGTCTACCGCCATCTGGGAAAGCAAAAACCTCGGGTATCTTGTCTAGCGCCCCCTTGAATCCCCAAGGCTTCCCTGTGGGATGGTGGAAGTGATTGTGCCAGTTCCTTAAGCTTGCATTGGTTTATCTATACTCTGGTATACTAACTGGGTTTTGGAGATACAGTGGAAAAAATGAAAATGTGGTTTACCATGGAGTTATTATAGTTAGTATTACTATATAACTCCATGGTTTACCGAGAATTTTCTTACAGTTTATTTTAAATGGCCAAAAAGAATTAATTATTTCTGTGGTTTTATAGTAAAATACGGGTCGTTTAGAGTCTAAGAACTGGCAAAAACTGATAGTTTGGTCGCATGCTTCTTTTGTTCTGGTTTTCGTGAAAAGACCTGACCTAACTTGGTTGTGCAAAATTGCAATGAAACATCATTTGTTTGCGCTATTTATTATGGTTTAAGGGACATATCAGAGATAAAGTCGGGCTGTAAATGAGGCGTACAAGACGTTGCGTACAATCTCGGAATGCGCGAGATTGATTGGCGATGCATGTTCGTCTGCTTTACAACCTCGCTTTTAAGGTTAAAGGGGGATGGCCTGTATTTTTTAAGGATATGAAGTTTTACCTGATCGATGCGGCCTTCACACCAAATCCCCATCTGTAAGTTTCGCCCCGATATGTCATTCGTTTATGCTAGAGCTATCAAAAACGTGATTTGTAATGCCACATAGAGTAATGTGCTAAAATTAAATGTAGACTAAAGTGGGGCACATTTTCGCTATAACTCCAAACCAAACATCCTTTTGGACTCTAAGATTTCACAGGGCAAAGAGAAAAATAGTAGCTTTCTTATGACACCAAAATGTTGACCACCTCCGGTAAAATCGGGCTCTGGGAACGAGGGCCATTAAGCGACGGGCCATGGACCTTTAAGTCATCCAATCAATGATGGAGTAAACGTTTAAGATACAAAGCACGAGTTTGCCAAACGTTTTGAGTATGCTGAAATCAAGGGTAGCTCCCAGGTCACGATCAGTCCCTATATATATATTTCCAGCAAGATAGAGAAATATTTATCAGGGGTCTCCTTGTAGTCTGTCTACAGATTTAATAACTCAACACCTTTGTACTTGAGAAATGTTACAAATGTCTGCTAGCTCCCGACGCTAAAAATGAATGTAGAATGAAAGTTATTGAACTGTGCCTAGGGAATGAGATTGTTTCATCGGCATATTTCAAGGGTCATTTTGTGATCACACATCGTCACCCGACTACCTGAAAAAAGTGATTTTTTATATAATTTGAACCTTAGGCCTAAGTCTAGTATAATCTTGCGTGCAAACTGGATTCTCTGGAAGCCCTTTCCCCCCACCCTCTCTTTGAAAATCGTACATCAAAACGCACGTCGGAATACACTGTAATTTTTGAAATGACCTTTTCTCGTGCATATCTAGTGAACCATGGACAAAATATGAGGTGCTAGGATCACGAAATACCCTTTAACTGGCCGATTTGATTCGTCATGCCTAGAGTAAATTTACGATGGTATTAGCAATCAAAAACATTTAAGAAAAGGTTTGCACAGATATATAGATGAATACTCCGAGGTTATAATATGTGAAAAGCCAATCAGAGAAAAGTGATACGAGTCATGCGGAATTAATAAAAGTCGTACCTACCTGCTATACCAGGGCCAATGATGATTGCATTCCGGGCGGTACCTGACAGAAAGCCCAGGCCTCCCTGGCTAATCACGCGGAAAAGCGACGTGGGGGTGTTGTTGGAAACAGGAGCGAATTGAAAACTCCATTGAAGAAACCTATGACTAAAATAAGAAAACGGGTCAAGATGAGTTAAACTTGACGCTAGCATCATGTTAACTACGTGCTTCCCCTTTTTGTGGTATTTTTCAGGTGGCTAGTACTTATTGCAAGGGACACTTGTCCGTATGGTTCGACCAAAAACCAATAAAGTCCAATTAGTCAGCGGTAGTAGAGTTTTACAGACATCTACCACCTTGGCGAAGATCGTATGCATAGGGATTGTGACACCAGGCAGGTTCGTTGCCTCCGGTTTTCCAAACCTGCTAGATTTACACCACAGTTGCCGACAATATTAAAAATGTGGAATTTGATGAGAGCTGAAAAGGTGGGCTCATTATTTCACGGTTCCGAAAAGTATTTTAGTGATACTAAATAATTTATACCGTACGGGCTATATGTAAGAAACTATCACGCAGAAATAAAAACCAACTTCATATTTTGATATTTCTTTAAAGAGAATAAATCCCCGACGAAAACATGCTAACGGATCAAGATAATCAGCGTTTCATCGCCGTCGGGTTGATGGCGATATGACGATAAAGGGAAATTAAACTTTTTATTTGATTGTAGAGAAGCTAATAATTGCGCTAACTTCGAATAGGTGCAAAGGTTAAACTTACAACTTAACATGTTATGAGTTAGGAAGGGATAATTGCTATCATGGCAAAACATCTTTGGCTAATTTTGGGAAATTGGAAACTCTTTTTTTACCAGGCATTTAAAGGCTGAATCAGAGATTTCACGAGATGGCGCCCTCAATTTTCAAAAACAAATAGTGTTTTATGTAAGTTACATAATGATTGTCCATGTAATAATCACTGTGAGAAATAGCGAAGCCCAACTCGAAGTTCTCTTCTTAATAGAAATCACAACTTTGTTTATGGAATTCCGGATCCGGATTTTTTTTTTTAAACACAGCATCCAATGGCACTGTTACACTATATACATAATTGTTTACTTACATCAAAACGAAAAATCCTCAAACTTTGGAATTGGAGTACTTTAGGTGAATATCTTTAATTTTAGTTGACTCTTTTTACATTAATACACCAAAAACAAATTATCTTTCAAATTCTGAGTTCAGCCTTTAAGCATTCGTTTAATATCAGTTTGTGAAACTTAAAAATACTGAAGCATAATATACTCCGTAAAACTCCTATTGCTGTTAACACCTATCTGAACTTCCGATTTCATTCTGGAGATTTTCTAATATTTTACCCCCAGCCCCTGAATATTGTTCTAACATGTTGTCTTTTTAACGAAGGGTTAAACACACCTGTTATTGATGACACTTACATACGGCATAAAAAAAATATCCTGTAAAATCATTGGCAAACGTGGCACAATAAGTAGTTACTGCCATAATTCCCGTACATGCCACGTAGACGTGAATCATTTTTTAAATGGGAACTTTCTTCCAATACCCAACCGGATGTAAGTCGTCCGCCCATATCAGCAGTCGCCCTTTACGGTCATTATGAGTGAACAGCTGATGGGTCAATACCGATTGCTATCCATAAAGCGACCTGTGTGGATTAGGGGGTATAATCATTCCTTTGTTGGAAATGTTATTTGCAACATGTATTTGAAATACTGCAACATCGAAACCTTAAAGTGACACAATGGCGTGGACACACGAATCCAGACAAAATGAATGTAACCCTTACGAACACTTCATAAATTTGAAAACAATTTGGTTTGTTTACTTTTTGTAAAATGGGAAAAGTAACTAATATTCTTTTGTTTCTAAGCTTCACTTCTCATCCAAGGAATGCTGATTACGCAGCAATTTAAAACTTGAAAAGCATGCCGTCATCAGCTACAGACCATTGCTATTGTAGGCCAATGTGCTAATCCTGCTAATCTACCTTTCACTGTCGATCAATACCTACTACAGCCTGGAGTACAATGTCCTGATGCTTTGAACTGTGTCCCACAAAACCATGCTAGATACACTATCAATACTGGCAGGGATGTCAACACCTTGCCTTTCCGTGGCAAATTTGGAAGTGATTTCATTAAGGTTCATTTTCGTATGTCTAAATATTTTGTTTTCAGAATTGTGTCTCTTTACGTAAATGTTACGTTGAGTGTGGTTTTGTCATCAGTGACTTTGTTAAGTGTAAAGGTGCAACGAGAGAGTTCACATTACAGGTGTCCCTAACATGTTGAAAATTCTGATTTTGGTTTTGCACTAATGTAAAGCCTCTCCTCCCATTAAATATATCCCCCATGTGAAAGATTTAGCTGAGAATTAATTCTTTGGTAAAATAGTGTGAAAATTTCCTATATACTATAGGGAGCAAATCTGATTCAGCCTATTTTTATCTCATTTCAAGGTATTTCTGTACAAATACAAGGTAAGAAATCTTTGGGGTCCTATCTATACGAAATCACTATATGATGACACAATATATGGATGCCCCAACATTCGCTCGTTTCACTTTTTAACGTACTGCGCACTGCGCCACAGCGCTAATAAAATGATAAATCATCTGCATGAGGGTATCCAGATCCAGAAGTTAATGGCCGTATCATATTATATCCGACATAATTATTGAAGTTACATATTGCCATCAGGAAGTTTCCATTGTTTGCTCCTATGTTCACTGAGATATGTCATAGTTTCAATCGAGCCTTTTTTTTGCTGAAATGCTTTGTGTTGATATTTTCCGCATATTGTTTTTTATCATTGCAGAATAGTACGATGAACCCATTTTTAGATTAGTTATCTATATAGGCTATCTACCATCTTTTACCTCTTATCAAAGTCACCACTGTAAACTTTCATGACTGGATGCTAAAGTATCGTGCTGTTCACATACTTTTAAAAAGTGAAATATACCATTATGAAGGATATTTTACTATGTCAGTAAAATGACAAAAAAGCACAAAATCGTTATTAAATATGATTGTACACCCATTTTTAAATTGTACGGTGCTACTGGCCAGCTTGGGTGCATCTTTTGAACTGCTATAACCGCAATTTTAAGGAATGTCTAAAAACTCCTAAAATCATAACATGATGATCCCCTTTATATGCTATTAAACCGTTTTTTTTGACACCCGCATTTACAAACGTGTGCATGTAAAATTGCTGACCTTCAACATAATCAATCTATATATCTTTCCTGTCTATCTATCTAATTTACCTAATATATTTATTAATCAATCTGAGCCTATAAGCAACTGATTACACACAATAATTGTGATGCGATCTGGAAACCCCCGTTTGATGTTATAGACTGTGGGGCGTAGACCAACTAACAAGCTGCATAACAAATTCTCTAATCAATCCCATCAGGGGTAGGGCAAAACCAAGTATACTTCCTAATCATTATTAACATCATATAACTGCTGTCTATTCCGCACATAAAACGGTCAACATTTTCCTTAAAAATGAATAAAATATTACTCAACCCCCCATATCATGACCAATGGATATGTAATATGACTTCGGCAAACCATGACTAAAATCGTCAACAATCGTGGCCCGGGTGAAAGCAGATAAGTCCGGCGGGACCAAGTCCGGGCTCCATATACGATAACGGAATAAAGGTTGAAACTAATGTCCAACGTCCAACTGAATCGATTGCCTAATTTTTTACCCAGTCGTAAAGCCGGACTATAGTCCTGCCGACTATTAAAACCTCTACACCGGTATGCGGAGCTATTGTTATATTGCCACACACAGTGAAAAGATCTAGGTTGTTTTATCACCTCCACGTTCAGCTGAGTAACAAAAGACCCGTCCTCTTTTCACAATAACTAACCATGTTTACATCATAATATAGGGGTCGTTTGACGCTTAGTTTTTCTTCCTGAAAACGCGGTATTATAACAAGTGAAGTGAAGCTATAAGTTAAAGATTTGTTCTGCACAAAGTTTTAAGGTCAAAGCCCGGGCCCATCAATTTTTCTTTCATGACTTTGTTCGTCTTTCTTCCTTTTTGATAAATTATGAAATACGGCCAAAGTTTATACTCGATTCGCGCTGATATATGGACAACCTGTACTTTTACGGGTGAGAGATCTTTGTGAGGGGCTCACAGCATTAACTTTGCAGCATTCCTTGTCCGTGTTGTTTCTTATACTGTGTTCCTCTAACGGTCAATACGATGTGCAGGTGACCCGGGGGCAGGGATCAAACAGATGTCAATGGTAAAATTTGAAATACTAACCTGTATAAGGTAGTGCGCCATTGATTTCTGAATTGGTAACAAATGGTTTTTGTGCTCTCCACACAGATGATATGGGGTTCACATTAGTTTCATACGTTACCTAACCTAATACGACTAATACAATAACCAATACCCACTCATAGATAGTTCCAACGTATAGTTAATAGTTTAAAGCACATTCTTTCAATATGGCTCCACGAGGATACAGTGAGTGTGAATATATTTTAAAAATCCTAAACCACCGTTTTGCCGTTTTTTGCCATTAAAGTGATGTGAATAATTATAAATCGATTGCATTACAACTTAACAAAGTTTCAATTAAGAAAAGTACATAAACACAATTAAGTTTTGTACTGGCCGATTTCCTTTCCAGTCACCTTTCTATTGTTAGACAGGCGGCGAAGCGACTTCTTGGATAGATCAATTCTTCTTCCCTATTTCACCGCTAATAGATATGACCCAAACTTTTCCCCAGCTCCTATATATCAGCGCGAATTGACTATAAGTGAACACCCTAACAGAAGCGCAGGATTTTTTTTATTTGTGAATGGGATAATTATTTTGAACTTACGGTCCTGAAAAAAAAATACCCAGTGATAACACCTGACATTTTTTTTCAAACTGCAGACAATATAACACTGTCCCTGTCCCTGCACTCCCAGAGAAAAGGGAATCTGAAGTGTTTTTTCTCCACCGCATACGGGGGCCTATTGTTTGAATATTTTATCTCCATGGTGTGCTAAGTCTGTTACCAGTGGTCACTGATATGGAAAAGGATTATTAAGGTTACATTTCATTCATTTTTAAGAAATGTGCCAGTTTTATTTCTGGTAACAGACAGTTATATGGTTTTTTTATAATTTATTTATGAATTTCATCTCGATTTGTTTTGCCCTAGCCCCCTGATTTGGACTTCAAAACAACCATCATATAAGGACATCTATTACACTTGGTCAGTTTCACAAAGAGTTTCTATATAAGATAGAGAGCCAAACGTTACGTATCTTTTAGAAATTCACCGTCTCCATGTTTTTGCCGACCACAAAGAAAACCCGAGTGCAATGGTTTTGGGGTGTATAATAATTACAATAGGGCTGTTTGATATTAGAGTGTACGGTGCGCCAGGCTACAGAGCGCGTACCTCTGTAGCCATGGCGCGTATTTTCAAGGGTATTAAATGTTTGATAGAGATTACGTTTGAAGGGGAAGTTTCTGGTGAGGTTTTGATTTATTCACAGGTAATTTAACAGAAGCATGATTGATGTGCACTTCATATATGTTTTTCTTAATTTATCCTGATATTACTAAGATCTTTTGAACAAAGTTTAAGAGATATTTTTTTAATGTCACTGGGACCGAGCTGCCATAGTAAATGCCATTAGCATTTCAAAATTCCGTTTGGAAATCCGCAATGCCCAAATCGAGCAGAATGTGTCCTACCTACCTGTACCGAACCACATGTATAGTCTTACATCTTTGAATCGATTATGCTGTGACAACAGAGATACGGAATGCTTGCTGCTTT
>JAMKCH010056428.1:0-16274 GCA_023653785.1 Ophioderma brevispina
TGCTTCTCTTTAGTGTGGTGACAGGTTATTTCCCATATATATGTGACAGAATTCCCACATAGTTGGTGACAGAATTTCCCACATAGTTGGTGACAGATTTCCCACATAGTTGGTGACAGAATTTCTTTCCCATATATATGACATGATATTTTTTCCGCACGGAGTGGTGACGTTATAATTTTCCTATAATTGGTGACATATTTTCTCCCACAAGAGTTGGTGACATGATAATACTTCCCCATATTGGGAGGGTGACACTTTGGTGACATTGAAATAATACATGCAGCGTGTAGTTAACACTTCAATAAGTTTCCCAGACGGGTAATGTTTGCAAGTACGTTTTGCCTTTGGTGTTTTTTCTATTCACCTCCTCCGGAAATATGCTACGTATGTAATACCATCAGGGAGCAACGCCAGTTTGATATTTTGTTTTTAATGTTTCTTTTACTTAATTTAAAAACAAATCAATTATGTAACCATTCGCCGTTTCGGAGTTGACAGTTTTTCAAAGTAGATTACAATCTACAAAAAGAACTATGTTGTCATATTGTGTTTGGAACTATTTAATGATGATCTGAATCACGTGAAAGATAAACGGTGATTGGTAAGGCATTCCCAATTATTGTATGCCTGCTGCTGGCGATAAGACATTTTCGTCGCTTGTGCCAGGTATCAAGTTTTGACGAAGAAGTTTTAATATAAAATACAATGATAGTGAACAACACGTGTGAGTGCAATAAATACTACGTCAATATGGCAATCGTAATTGTTGTGTTCTAGTCTGTTTGTCCTGTCCTGGTCTATGGACAACAATGAAGTTCAAAAGGGATTGTCCATAATATCTTCAGTAGGTTCAAGGCCACTCACTTATGACTCAATCACTAGCTCAAATTTACGTTTTGTTAACAAACTCTGTTTCACGCAATCTTACAAATGTATCATGCAAATCGGACCAATCCGAATGTGCACTATCCGTCTTTACGAAGCATATCTTTTGGTTCTACATAATCGCTGCATTGAAATGAAATAACGGGCAAATAAAAGCTTATTTATTTTGGCTTTAAGACCATACCCAACATATACCCATGCCGTACTTTCGCTTTTTACCAAACTGCCTGTTCCCGAGTGTTAACATTTTTTTGGGACAAAAGCCTGTATTTGAAAGGTACGATTGAGTATTCCCTTGATGCCATGGACACCATAGTCATCGTATATTCATACATGTCTACTGGTTAAGACACCACTGTGAGTCATCATCCGGCTGAAGATGGTACCCCCTGTGATCGTAATTGAGGGTATACCGTGAAACTCAAGTAACGGTTGCCTTTTCCAGAGGTCCTAACTTTTGTAATTTATTTTACGCCTCCTGTAAGGGGATTGAGCACTCTTAATTCCATCCAAAGATAGTCACCTGAAATAATACTGTTTACTATGATGTTATATATATATATATATATAATATATAATATATATATATATATATATAGGTGAGGGGTGTGCGGGGAGGTATGGTTTCAAAGCATTGTATTGGGTTTTTCAATATTTTGGATTTTAATAATATAGCTTTCAAGCAATGAGCACTCCTCATGAAGAATATCTCCTCGCCTAATATATATAATTAGGCGAAAGAAAGAAATTGGAATGGGGTGAAACGTAGCACCGTATCGGTCGTAAACCTCGTAAACTTGGTAGCATGATTACAGTACTACTACTGTGTGGTATTGAAAATACAGCAATAAACAATGTACTAAAAAATTACAATCAACTATACAATATAATATTTTTAATAATAAAATTTAGGTTCGTTTACGTTTCAGACCAATGAAAACGTAAACCGAGAAGTACGCTTGAACTTCACGTGGGAAAATCTCAGACAAGAGCGTGAACTTCTGGATCTGCACTTTCTCAAGATCAGGATTACTATCGCTACCACCACCACTACAAAGCAGATCTGATTCACATTAGTTATCTCGTTTACAAAACTTCAAGCCATCCCAAGAGTTGCAAGGACTCTACCCTACCAGCAGCCAACGAGGAGGAATTCAACAAGTTCAGACAGAAAGAAGGAATTCTCAATCAAAAAGTGTGTGGATTCCTCCAATATCTTCCGACAATTGCTTTCATAAAAAGTGCATTCAAAGTGAAATAAAGAGCCATTTAAGTTCACATTTAGATGTTTTAATGATAATTAAATCATGTCTATGATATAACACAATCATCTATTTTGATTTGGCGTTGTCTATGAGATCATCGATAAACCTAGTCTCATCCGCTTCTTGATCTTCACCGTCTTTCACCTCGTCCGCCGTCGAGGGCGGCCCTTTCTTTCGAGCTACCCGTTGCTGTTTCGCTTGTAGAACTTCCTCCAGCTTCTCCGATTCACCAGCTGATTCTTGTTTATTAATATACCCTCATATTGTGAGAGATTGTCCGATTGGGCGCCATCAGATGTGTACCCTGGCTCCACTTCACTTTCGTATTCCACTGGAGGAACTGATGCAATACTAGTATTGCTCATAGATAAAAGTTGTCCTGAGGTCTTAGATCGAGTTCCTCATCTGGATCGATACCGGGTATGACGATGTGCGGTAATCGCGGTCTTCTTCACGCTCTTCGGACTCGTTTCTTTATAATATGATCCCACGTGGTGGAAACGTAGGCGTCACGGCCACAGCGGTAAGGGTACCGTCAACCACTTATTTTTTTGTTGACCCGTAATGGCTGTAACTTGTATCAGGTGGACCAATCGTTTGCCTGCAATCTTCATGTTGCCTGTGGAATATATGAGTGCCACGATTGCGTGGTGTTTATAAGTGCTAGTAGTGTAACCATTTATCAGCCAATAATATTAATACCGTTTCCCGCGTATTTATCAAATGACCCTATATAAATATGATCTGGCACATCTTAATGTAGAACGTGAGATCATAATACTTGAAAAATCACTGTTTAGAGTTTATCAAGCATTGAATGTCATCCCATCTGTTTTTATATAGACACCCATTAGCACCCTGGTCTCTGACATGGTTGAGTACGGTATGACCGCTGTCCTGTACCATTCAATTGCTTACTTGAATTTTTGCCGAGTTTTTAAAAGCACGCTCCCTTGGCTCTAGCAGGCAATGGCCTTTGTTTCTCGTGGCCCACTAAAACACAAAGGTCTCCTTTCAAGAAATTTTGTGAGTGGGAATGCATAATTCAAATACTTGTAAAATTACATGATTCATATGTGACAGTTCCCATTATTTCAACCCTCCTTTATGTTTTTATTCTCTAAACTTCCTCTTTGTTTTGAAAACAATGTCATTTTTGGTCAACGAGCGCAATTAGCATGACCTCCGTTGAATAATCCATTTGGCTTTGCTTTCAAAACATTTCTATAGGTAATTTCATCACGAAAAATATCGTCATAAATTCTTGCCAAAACTCTTATTGTTGACCCTATTTATTTTATTTAGCTCCGTCTATATAACATCAAAAGAATCTCTAAAGTTTTAATTGTTTATTTGGGTACCTGGAGCTGGATTGCTATGCGTTAACCGGCCAGCTTTCAGAAATGAGAACTAAATCTGAGCATCAAAGTAGTCGATTTTGAAAACACACGTAATTGAAAAAACCGATGCGAATTCGAATCTGGGAAGGACATAATAATTTAAGTAATACAAGTTTTCCCCAAACCAATCAACCGAAATGGATGAAAATTCAAGATTGAAAATTATTCTTAATTTTTTGCTGTGGTGTTTGCTTATGTGGTAGACAAAATAGTACCTATTCCCGAACACCAACTGTTTTTGGCTGCATCTACTCCGCCTTACAAGAATACATCCTGCAATAAGTCTTGGCCAGATGTAGTAGAACTAGAATAGCAACAATAACTGATTGGGAAGAACCCTAGTGTCTGTTACAGAATATTTACACAATTATTGTGTTTACAATATGCCTACGATTGCTTTAACAATAAGTTCATCATAACCATGTTTATTTTAGCCGGAATATTTTCCACATACAAAATCAGTGTTTCAACGCTTTTGATAACACACTGCTATTATTGATGTAACATTTGTTTAGGTTACGAGTATTTAATATATTTGTTTTCTCATTGCACAATCATAAAAACTTCTGTCAAACATTTCTCACTTTGAAAAAATCGGCAACAATAGAATTCCTGAATGCCTGTAAATTGAATATTTTTTCCACGTTAACATTAATATCACATGGCTAGATTTTCATTGTATATACGTTTTTACATTCCATTTTATTTGACAAATTGTATTATACAAATAAATGTTATAAATAATTATATGAGATATTATGTACGCTTACTTTTGCCTGGAGTAATGACATCCCCATCTCCATATCGTATATTCAGGTTGCCTTGGGCAACGGTTGGAACTGTTCCTACATGAAATCAACTTTAATTATATAAAAAAATATTGAATACAAATTGTTGAGCATTTTATTGCTACTCATTCAGATTTTCTTTTTTCACAAGGGATTGATTTTCACAAGGTTTTTTTCGTAATGCATCTTGATCATCTATTTTAAGAACAAATAAGAATAGAACCTAAAATGGGAGGAAAAATCTCATGTTTTTCGTGTGGAATCCTTCATAAAAACATTAATTTGGAAGCCTTTTAAAAAATTTGATATTTTTGCAAATGAATCGATTTCTAGTCGAAATTATTTTTTTCTTCACATAGGAAGGTTATCATACAGTGCTGTGCATTAAACCGACTAAGCAGACTAAGACAAAAATGGCTTTATTGTTTACTTTATTAGCTATTCAACATTTGAGCTGATACTGAAATTCTCAATTGATTATCGCTATTTGTATTTGTATCAAAATGTTAGAGGTGATCAAAGATGAAAACAAAACCACCTGGTCAACCCCGTAAGTTACTTAAGGCACTATCAGTGATTTGATAAATCAGAATTTGGTGCAACCCCTTAAGTCACTTAAAGGCACTATCAGTGATTTGATAAACCAGAATTTGGTGCAACCCCTTAAGTCACTTAAAGGCACTATCAGTGATTTGATAAACCAGAATTTGGTGCAACCCCTTAAGTCACTTAAAGGCACTTCAGTGATTTGATAAATCAGAATTTGGTGCAACCCCTTAAGTCACTTAAAGGCACTATCAGTGATTTGATAAACCAGAATTTGGTGCAACCCCTTAAGTCACTTAAAGGCACTATCATTGATTTGATAAATCAGAATTTGGTGCAACCCTTAAAGTCACTTAAAGGCACTATCAGTGATTTGATAAATCAGAATTTGGTACAACCCCTTAAATGTGCATTTCAGCACCTTCTGTTTTATTCATTGATCACTAATATCCTGAGAAAGCTTATTCTCAAAATTTCTCAAAACTTGGCGGTTTTGTGTTATGAGCAATTGCTGGTTCCCACGGTCTCATAGGCTACTGTGCTGTAATATCTGTCCGTTATGGAGAGAAAATACAAATTGCGAATTTCGTACAGATGATATATGCAACCGAAGTTGCACGTAAGATTAGGCACACATGAATTACTAAGGCGATCGGGTTCAGATGATATAAAAATCTCAACATTCTTTAGGTAAGTCTGGGTACGAGGCTGTGGTCACGAAATGCCCCTTTAAGTCACTTAAAGGCACTATCAGTGATTTGATAAATCAGAAAAAACGAAAAAAAATCATCAAATTATAGATTGTTCGTCATGTCTGGAACAAGTGTGGGTATCCTAACATATCCTACAAGTGATAAGACAAAACGCAGCCTAATAAAGACATTTTAGGTATAATTTTACACTTAGTAGCAATACGTTATTGAATGGAGGTTCATATCTTTTACTATTTAGTAATTGGGAATGTAATTTAATGTTTTTGTTTAGTTTTTTTCATATCAATTTTTACACCAATGTTTTTTTTTTCCAATACAGACTTTCACGGCGAATCTTGAAAATCACAGGTCGGTCATTTTTTAAAATTGTTCCCGGTGTTTTTATTAAGTGGGAAATTTGTAACAGGGGTAACGATAAAAGTGTTAAATTGTTTAAAAAATTGATACTCAATCTGTTCGGTTCTCAAAAGGTTTCTAAGAAGGGATAGCTTTTCTCATATTACGACCTTGTTTTTAGTACTATAGTCTCAGAAATTTCAAGGTCTATAGAATGGTCTGATTTTGTTGAAACTGGTTTTAAATCGTTCATTGGGTCATACTAAATAAGAAAATGTATATAATTCGTTTTTCACCTTTTAAGTGAGAACTTTTACATATATGACTGGTGGTCTCCCATAGACCCTGTGGACCACGGCCATATTTTATTATCAAAACGTCACTGACAATGCGACCTTTTTTTATCTTCGGCTTCTGTACAGTAAGATGAACAATTTTGCACCATTTTTAAAGCAAACCGATGAATATGAATTTTACCCCCAGTGTGGCCTTGAACCCGTTTTGCCTTGTAACTCTTGTACTATAACCCTCAGGTAGGCAAACTATACCTTTCTGTCTTGAAAGGTACTGAACCTGATGGTATACTTAAACACATTTTCAACCCCCCTTTTATATTCTGAACCCTGTATAAACTTTCCCCCTAGAATAGCATCCAAGAACACATTTTAAAAAAGTGACACCCATGATTTTGGAATCCTCATACAATTTTGATTTAGAAAACCTTGGATGCAAGATTGTATATGGAATTTTACAAAAATACAGTTCACATGTACTAATTGCTGTCTTCCCTTCTTTTTCAATGTTTCAGTGAAAATACTTAGGGAATTCAACAGAATTATTCTTTACTTTTAAGTCTTCCTGCATATTTCAAATATTTTGACTCTTTTGGGTGAATCACTGGTGGTGTCTTTAAGTAATGATAATAATAAAATATACAGCAGAGATGGGACTGTCATCACACTACGTGACTACAACACAGGAAATCAAAATCTATCCTTTATAATAAACCTGTACACAGAGTAAAGAACATTATTATGTTTGGAACAATATTGTTGTTTAAAAGGGTGGTGACCCGATTTAATTATGTATATAAAATTGTTATCTTAATTGTAGATCTTTCACCCAAATACCATATCTGTATCGTTGGATGGGGTCTTCATATTTCCCCGGATCTTCGGTGGTTCCGAGGGTGGTTCACTGGATCTATTGGTTTATTATCTGTCACATGGCTACCTGTAATGGCTACAGGGTAGTCAAAACAGATTGAACACCGATTTCAGAAAAATATAAAATATTTTAACAAGTTTAGAAATTGCTTTTTATACACATGGAAACATACTTATTAATCCACAGTATGGGTAAAAAATCGAATTTACCTTGTTGACATAGTGTAGATATGGTACTTAACGGAAGCCACCAAAAACATATTGACCACGGATTTTACAATTCTTCAACGTCCACAGCAGCAAAAGCCTTGAGTTACTGTCATCTAAAGGTATCTAAATGCGTAAACCTTTGTGTTTCTAAAGTAACCGTAGTGGTACCTAATTATCCGTATCAACTGTTGTTGATAAAATTCCTTAACAACAGTCAATAACAGTAACGTATCAGGCAGGGGGAAAGGGGCGATGCATTGTCCCCTCCCCCTAGGGTCTGTCCGTGGAGTCAGCTTAAGCGTAACCGTTAAGGACAAGCAGAAAAGGACTAAAGAAACACTAGGGAAGGGAAAAGAAGGATTGAGATGCAAAGGGAAGACAGATGGTGGTTGAATGTGTGTAATGTTCACATATTGATTCCCCAAGTATCCCCTCATCAGATTAAGAAGGCTCGGTGAACAGTTGGTCAAAACCGTCTTATGTCATGGATTGCCTTCAGATTTGCATTCTAAGTTTCTGCGAAAAGATTGTGAACAATTTCGAACATTCATTGAAATAATGCTTCAAAGTTTGGGTGTAAGATTCGATAATTGTTATTGATGTCAGAATAATGAAATAGTTTGACATTTTTTCTTGATATTTGAAAGTTTACACAAAGGTATCAAATCACGCAAAGAATGTCATAATGTACTTTTTTAGACCATTCATCCAAAGTCTCTTTGGCCAATATTCCACAACAGTGATTCCGTGGACAGAGTGGAAAATGGGTACCAATCTTGGATTTAGCATAACTTCTCAATGCAAAGTCAAAAATCAAAATTCAAAATTTCTCTCGTAGGTGAAATAATCTTATTTTATATGTGATAGTCAATATCTTCGGTAGATTTTTCACTGCTGTAGAAAAATTCAACAAAACGAGTGTAACTCTTTTTACTCACCCTGTAGGCATTAAATTACAACTTTAATTTTAAGAGAATAAAAATGAGATTTTTTGGTCATCTTAGATGGTGTCCTACTGGATGGGCATCCACTATTTTTAGTGGTGCCAGCACGATAATACATATTCAACATGTTATATTTTGTACAATTATTCACATAACAACGCACTATTCATCATCCAGTAATGGATGGGCCGAGCTTTGACCTAAACCATTCAAATTTCTTGTTAACATGATAACGCACGCCCACTGAATAAGAATTTTGATTCAGAAAACTTCACGGGTCGTTTATCATGAAATAGACTTTTAACAATCTATAAAGATTTAGTTTAGATTACAACTGCTTGTGCAATGGAGGTAGTCCACTGACCACGTATTCTCAATAATAGATGACTTGTCTCATTTCTTCGGTCACTAATGCCCATCCGTCAATATAATTGGGGCATGGTTTATCAATGAGAATCCTAATTTCGTGAAGTTTTGCGAAAGAAGGTTTTGAAGATGTTTTTTTTTTTCTATATATTTTTAAGGGTGCTGATTGTAAAGGAGTAAAATTATACAGGGGTAAATTGAAATCAAGTCCAATGTGTTTAAATGTCACCAATGTATTTTTCTTATTAAAGGATTAAAAAAGTTAGCTTTTTTCTAGGTTCCTACCTTTAGTTGAAGGGCTATACAGCTTCGGGAAAAGGGTTTTTCCTTCACGTCATCATGGGGCATTGATTATCCAATACACGATTTTTGTTGGAAACCTGGTGTCAATTATTGCTCTTGTCATAATGAAGCAAGAAAATGATTTGTAATTCTTTGGGTGAACAAAAGCTCTGAACAAATTTTGAGGTCAATTTTTGGTGACCCCCTATGGAACCCATGTTAGACCCTTTATACATTTGTCTCTAATTACGACAACTCAAATCCAAATATTTAAATAAGGCGAAGACGAAACAATTTGAACACCATTTTCAAAAAAAATGTGGTAAGTTTTTACCCCCATGATGACCTTTGCAAACTTATATGGCTGTATCTGTTTAACAAGGGTCGGAACCTAACAACTTATCTTTTTTACTCACCCTTATAACGAAACCCAATGTATTGGTGTGTAATTGAACACATTTGACTTTGAGATTAGAATTCTCATTTATAACCGCTATTGGACTTAATACCATCTCCCTTCCTTCTACTTAACATTCTGCAGGAGGTTGCGCCGACCACGCTTTATCACTCCACACATAACCTCGCTAAGGAGATGGCGTTTTAGTCCGCGCTGTACACATGTAGATAACCGTTTTTCGAAGGTGAAATCTTGCGTATTTCCTCCTATGAAGTACTTGGTACCTCGTTCTCGCCTCAATTAAACGTCTGTTTGTCAAGCAAAGCAATGGAGGTATTTATGTCGTAAGTACATTTCAAAAGTAACATTTTTTTTAAATTAATTCAAACAAGCAATTAATTTTGTAAATTAAAAAAAAAAAAAAAACATTTCCAACAGATACCATTCACAAACAACGACTTTTATTTTACCAGCGATTTTTTAAAATAAATTACTTTGTTATCATCAGATAGAATGAATTTGACTGACTGTTTTTTACATTCATTCATTTGGGGTCGATGTTTTCAGGGAATACAGTCCCATATGATAAGTATATTTTCGCTTTCGTCCCTGTCCATGTGGCTTAACGGAAATCTTTCTCTCCGTTACAATAAAATTGTGTAACCATTTTCAAAAATCATAAATTGCAAGTTTTCAAAACGGAACTTATGATAGGTCATATCCGGGAGTAAACCACGTCACTACCTGTGTCCCCGGAGCAATCCGGTGGAGGACAGTGACGTAACCATAAAAAAAAGGGGGAGGCAGGGGGGGACGCGCCCCCCCCCCCCCCCCGCCCCCACCCCCCCCCCCCCTTGGGGAATCTTGCTCCCCTGCCCCTTCCCTGAAAAAAATTCGTGAATTTTAACAATATGCTTTGCCCCTGGAAATATGCCCCCTCGTCTCTGTTTTTCCCACTGAAAAAAAAGCTGGTTACTCACTGGGTGAGGAGTGTGGCTCGAGATCCTGATTAGATGGAAACAAAACAAGAGCCCAGATAACGGTCGCCCAGCACAGTCATTAGAGAGAAATCCATTCCGTAGAACTTGAAGTTAAAAGGTATAACCTATGCAGGAACTATAATTATAATTATTACATCCACTCATCTTGACAAGCGAAAGAGGAAATTTGGCACCCATGCCACACACACACCCGCACACACACCCACAAGCCCCTACCACACACACACACACACACACACACACCACTTTCTAATGGTTGTCTAATTCCAACATGCCATCTGGGAAGAAAAATGACTCGGAGCAGCAAATAAGGCTTCTAAGGTGTTTTTTAAGTTATAAATCATACTTTGTGAGATAATGGGGGGGGGAGGGGTGGGGGGTGGGTGGTTTACTGGACAAAATTAAAATTATTTTTCTTTCTCAAAGATTTGTTTTTGTGAGAAAAAAGCTATTTAAGTTTTCCTATAACCACACACCAAACGAAAGCTATTTAAAGCTCCATGGCTAACCAAACCTGAGTGTAATAAAAAAATTGCCCAAAAGTTTAGGCACACAACACGCACACATCCACGTTAAACTAAAAATCTTTTTGGAAACCCTTAAAACGCTCAACGTTCAATAATTCAATCACTATGTCTTTGTAGCACAATTTGAAAACCGTCGTTCACGCCGTTAATCTTTCCGATTGTTTTGAAAGCAGTAAGTTCTATTGTATGATGTACTTAACAAGTAAAACGATTGTTTTATGTTGAATAAGGAACAATCCTCATCTTTTGAATACACTTAGTCCAAAGTTGAGCAAACTTCATGAAAGTTTAGTAAGATATACTCTGGTTGGTGTTGGGTTTACTCAAACTTGACAACTCTTTACAAACAAATGAGGGGTTCCTTTTTAACTCACATTGGTAATCTTTTTAACTGCGTGGTTTTACACTTACGTTGGCAATCTGGCGATTGACCATCCCAAATGCCGTTTGAAGGCAACTGCTTATAAGGTGCATTGCCCTCGTGTTGGTAGCCAACCTTCACAAGTGGTAGGTAATCGTAGCTTGATAAACCACCTCGGTAGGTTGTTGTCTAAGGTATGGCATGATCAAACAAGGAAACCGCTACCGCTCCACAACGGAGCCCGCTGTAATATGTAAACAATTGGAAATGTAGCAATCATCACAGCGGTAAACTCATGTCAAATTGTTTGTATTTTAAAAAATTTTGAAAAATATCAGATGAACATTACCCTCCTAGATGTCAATGAAATAGTGTTATTAATAACGCAATCACCTATGGACACACGCGCCTGATCCACTCCTACCATGCATTTGGGGTTTTTGCTGCCGGAGCTTTGTGTTTTGCGATGGTTTTTTAAATAAATCAAAATAAAACTAAAGACTTATTTTGCCTTTTTGGGTGGGTGTTTATCTTGAACATTTCCTAAGTTGCACCTAGGTCTTTGTTAGAGGATTAAATTTAAAAAGGATATAATAATAATAATAATAGTTTGTATTTGTAATCTCGTATCGTCCCGAATGTAAATTTCCAGAGACTACAACAACTAAAATCACACAGGAAACAATGCAACTTCAAGTCAGCGGCTTAAAGTCGACTCGAGATTTTCGAATATTATTTTTTTTTTGTGTAAGAATAAAATAGTCAACTAAACGAAGATAGTACCTAAAATGCACAATTCCGAAATTTGAGATGAATCGGATTTTTCGTTTTGACGCATTACACATTTATGTGTCTATTACGTCCCATAGGATAACCTTTGTATGCCCTATACAAAAATTCCGGATCCGGATTTATAACAAAGGTTGTGATTTTCTATATGAAGGAATTCGATTTAAGCTTATGGCCAATTTTCACACAGTCTTACTATATGAACAAAGTTTTGTACACGTTTGTTTTTTTTAGAAATTGGAAGGGCGACCCTCCCTCGGGAAATCTCTGAGTCGGGTCGGCCTTTAATCAGCGCCATGTTGCAACACTCCAACCAACAAACTAATCAAACCCACTAAAACACGACATGTGAAGTGAGAGTTTTCAATGGTTCCTGTGTCCATATCAAATGAAACCGAGTTGGTATTCTGAGTTTACCAATTATCAAACTTATAACAAATATACTATCCGATTGTAGTACCCTAGAATAATCCATCAAGTATCCCCCAACGAGATTTTGAACCTGGGACCCTTGGGTCCAAAGGCACGCTCTCCAACCATTAGACCACACTGCCACTCCTTATATGTTCACACACTCTAATGTAAAAAAGTATTAAAGCCAGTTTCAACAACTTGATTTTTTTTTATAAGGCTCCTTTGGAGTACATATTAGATTGTAGCTTATGAACTTACCACCGTCCACCACCACCCCACCCTCCAACCACCTCCTCTGAAATAAAAACTGAGAGTTATCATATATTTAGAGTCAAGTGTCTATTAGGACAAAGATTGTCCATATAATATACATATTTCAACAGGAGGCCGATCTCCAAGCTAGAACACAAAACCGATTTCAATGTTTGTTTTTCCTCATAAGAAGGTAATATTTATTTTTATAACAGCTGAGCCAAGAATGGACCCTGATTGCCCCCACCATTTTGCATCTCACAGGTGCACACACCACTATAAACTCATCCATTTTTTTGTTGTAATAACGCAGTCGGTTTAAGTTTAATCAAAAAGTGCAAAGCTAGACATATTATACGGTTTGTTTCTTTAATAACAGGAATCTACAAATGCAATGATATCCACACGGGCCCGGGGGTGGGGGTGGCACTTGTAGTCAAAGGTGAATATGATGATGCGTGAACACGAAACGCGTAAAAAAGGTGGCTTTTTTTCCAAAAGGCTATTACCGCGCGTACATCGTTTATGGTTGTCAAAACAGCAAAATATGGGGGGGGGGGGAAAAAAGTATGTTTTGTTCTTACCCCTGAAATGTTCATAGTTATATCCATTAAGCATAGATCAAATCATCCAAAGTGTTGTAATCGGAAACTTGGGAAGTAACGCAAGCAAAGTCATAAAGGTATAGTTAACATTCAATCAAGGCACTGCGTACTTGTTGAGGGGGTCATAACAATAAATACTTGTTTAGGGTATGTTTTTTAGCTTGTTTTTAAAGGTCGGTGAAAAATACGTGTTTAGGGTTGCATTTTTAAAGTCCATGTTGCACGCCTCATATCCCCCTTTGAATACAAGTGTGGGCCCCCCCCCCCCCCGGCCACACGGACTATAGAATTGTGTAACCTCGCTACATGAGAAACAAAATCATGATTTCATCATTCAATCGCAAACGCCAAGATAACGACCGTGGATGTGCACAGGTTGTCATACCTAGATATGAGTAATTCCTAATGTTAAATTTGCTATTGCGCGTTTTTTAATGTGAAATAACGTTAAAAGTAGGTGTAAAACATAAAGCACTTAGATAACTATCTCCCTACAAATGTGGTATCAAAAGAAATTTTTATTTTATAACTGTCTACTTGATGCGCTCACCCAGATATTCCCTAATCGTTAGGTATAGGCCGAGCTACATCTTTTGAATCAAGTTATCCGTTTTGTGCTCTGATCACGGATTCACATTAAAAATAATTAACTGGGTTCTGTGAAGCATCAGTCCCCCTGAAGGGAATCAAGCTATTCACCGATTGTCCGAATCAAATTTGACGATTTTTTATAATTTCCCACCAAATGCAGTCCTACAATAACCATCGGATACCTCTCTAAAACCTTCCATCGCCTCATCAGGCTCATAGACCACTACAAATTCCTTTTTGCCCCCGCCGTCCCTTGCATACAGTATCAGTTCGGAAGAATTGAATGAACGGCATCACCTGATGACCCACACCTTCTTGACCCTTTTTCGAGGAAGAACTTCTTCATATATTGCCTTATTATTTTGTGACCAAACATCAACAACCGTCTGTTCATAACGAGTCCTCAATAATTCTATAAAACATTATACGGTTTTACAACCATTAAGATAACCACTTAATTTAATGAAAACATAGACATGTCCCCATCATCATTGCGGGCAGTGACTTTACTTTACTTCATTGACAGTCGTGCATTTAAATGGACAGAGCATTAAACGGACTGTCTGATTCAGAAGAATCTAACTCGACCTAAACCTAACAGATGTGAATGACCACATATACCACATATAGGGAAATATATGTTGCTCAAGATGCAAAATGGCGGCCACAATCAGGGTCCATTTTTTCTGACTCACCCTGTAATATCTAACTACTTCAAGTACGGTGGCTTGACAATAACAAGTGTGGAACATTGTACTCAATGAAAACGTTGTAACAGAAAAGAAATGCGAGAAAACTTATCCCATTATCCATATTTCTCCCAATTATACATCAAAATGTCGAACAAAACAAAATGCAAGAAATATATTTGATCTTATTATCGATCATCATAAAAAAATAAAGTTTGAGACCATCTTAAGGGGGGTATGGGGTCTGACTTTGGTAAAAAATGTTCCATCTACGAAAATGAGATAATGCAATGGCGTAATTGTGTAGATTGTAATCTACAAAATGCTTTTTATTCGATCGCAATCGGACATTCGGTTCCCGAGATATGGCTGATCAAAGTGAAGCAGTGTACTCGAAATTTGCCAAAAATGCATAGTCTCATATACTTTATCATGTAAAAAATTTAAATGGGTTATATTTAAGATATTGTAAAAGATATTATTTATACGCAATTTAACGCATTTATTTTGGCTAAGTCGAAGTAAATAAATACTCATATTATTTTGTCCATAATTTAAAGTAATTAAAAAGTAATTAAAATGGGTAAGTGATTTCTTTATGTATTTTATTGTTTTCTCACCCTGCAATATTTAAGAAAATTATTTTAAAAATTAATTACAGGACAATGGATGCACCAATTTCGATGATTCTTTCATTAATAATTATGATAATTCAGTATAAAATGAAATTTAAAAAAAATCCATATTTCACATCAAAAGCGCCCTCAATTTTGTCTCAATGTTTCGAGGTCTATAACTCGTTTCGTTAAAATACGCAAACAACCAAAACGAAAACGAACGTAACTAGAGAACGCTACATGCTATGCACATGAAATTTGGCACACATATTCAGCACATATAGGCCGAGTGAACCATGAAGCCCGATTTTCAAAATTGTGTTCCAAATTCAAATTACGCCATGAAATTATGTGATTGGTCGATTGCCAGTTGCCATGGCAACGGTATCAGAAATCCGGCTTCATGTTTCACTGCGTATTTACCCCCTGCACATGCTACCCAAGTTTCGTCCCAGTAGCTTGTTTAGTTATTTAGTTACGTTCGTTCTAGTGTTTAGCCAATCAGAGGTCTTACGTGGTTACCATGGCAACCAGAGCAAAAATTGACATGAATTTTAAAACTTTGTGACATGGGCTACAATATGATGTGTAACATGTATATACCACTATTTCGGAAAATTAAGAAAACTCACTTCAAAGTTCACTGCTTCAGACCCCATATCCCTCCCTTAAACAGAATCGTATCATTCTGAAGTTTTACCCATCGTGACCTTGAACCATTTTAACCCTTCTGTGCTAAAAGTAAATAGCAAGCTATACCTTTGGAGATGTAGAGTACTACCCCTCCCTATCCCCCTACGATAGAGTACTTCCCTATCTCAAATTATTTGATTTGATTTATTGGGACAATGTCCTGAATGACCTTAGAATGACTCTACAGGAAGCTTAGTTCATTGTGTTCCATTCACTGGGACGGAATTGGGACAATCAGGGGTAATCACCCTACTCTTTTAGAAAGTGACTGAGATGGGATCATCGGCTCGGCTTAAGGGGGGGGGGGGGTAGGGGGTTTGAAGCAGTGAACTTTGAAATGATTTTTCTTAATTTTCCTAAATAGTGGTATATACATGTTATATATCATATTGTAGCCCATGTCACAAAGTTTTAAAATCCATGAAAATTTTTGC
>JAMKCH010056431.1:0-18747 GCA_023653785.1 Ophioderma brevispina
TCTATGTAACAAGTATAGGTATCCTAACGTACCCTACAAGTGCTAAGACTAAAAGCAACTTAATAAGGACAAAATTATACATTTTAGTCTTTACTGTCCGTATGGACACTTACTACAACACATAATTGAATGGAGATTCATATCTTTGAACACTGCTGTTTTCTTCCTTTCTGTTGCAAAAAATAACTTAAGAGAATTCTACAGGCTTGTCCTTCAATTATAAGCCTTTTTTCTGCAAATTTCAAATATTTTGTTTTTTTTTTGGTGAATCACCGATTGCGTCTTTAAAACACGACCTACTTACCCTGTTTTTGCCAGCCCATTATTCTCATTTCTGTCAATTTTATTCGTTAGGCCTAAATGTGCAAGCGCAAGATAATGCTGAAACATGAACGTTTTTAAAGGGATGAGCAGTTGACGATCTTATAGACCTGTGATACATTTTTACACCAAAAGAGAGAACTTTACCATTTAAGTTTATTCTGTTGTCTTCTCATCTCATCTGCATCGTCTTGAGTCAAGTCAAGGACTGCTCCTTCTGCTTGCCGCTCAAATGCATCGCCGATGCTCAAGCTATATTAACAATAATAAGAATAAAATAGTTAAGTCTCTAGCAATTTGGCCTACAGGCCACAATTTGAGATTGAAAATAAACCGTGATTATTTTATTTTAAAATGAACAAAAAAAAATTTAACTTGAATTTTGTGGTTCTCGGCTTTCACGTTTGCTGTATTCATATGAAGTGTGGGCCGCCTTACCTATCAGCTTTACCTTTAAGGTTGACCCTTTTAATTGATGAGCGAAATAGCAACATCCATCCATATATCCAGCATGACAGCTGAATACTAAGTGGTCCTTGCAACATAGCTGGTGGTCCACAAAAAGTCTACTTTTGAGGGGTAAAATTCCGCATGTCTTTGCTGTCACATTTCTGACCGCAAAATGCCATTTTGAGGGGTAAAATACAACTTTGTACATACAAGCCAATATTTTCCCCATCCCCATACAAGTTCACAATTTTAAAGTCCTGCACCTTTAAACAATAAATCCTGGCTACAGGCCTAACATCACCATTTGTATGAATGTATGTATTTATCCTTATGATAATGATGACCACTTCATAAACCCCTCCACCTTAACTACTCCACACCCTATCCATTTAGCATACTCTATCTATCTCCACACCATGGGTAGCCATTTTGCACACTACCAGTTTCCACACCCTACCCATCTCCACACCCTACACATTTCTAACCAACTCCAAACACATCAGTACCCCATTTCAGTTTGTCTATCCGATGGCACATGTGGGATGAAGTACTCCTCATCTCTGACGGCTGTCTTGGCTCTCTTGTTGCTAGGTTCAGATGGATCTACTCGGGCACTTCTCTTACTGCCTGGCATCACAATGGTACTGAAGGTTGTCTGGAAAGAATTTATACATGCTATTTGTTAATGGGTCTACAAATAGAAACTCGTAACAGCCCAAAGCTGCGTTACTCTACCCATGATTCACCTACATTATTCCCAACATCTGATAAACCAACCCAAAATCATATTGGTGCTGTGATTGGTGAGTTGATCACATCTGAAGAAAAATCACATTTATTCTAAATTATTAAATGCCGACTCAGAAATTTTCCCAGGGATGCATCCTTAATATTCTAACAAATCCTGTTTTTTTTGCATATTATACTAATTTTTCAACATAATATTCACTGGGAAATAACTAGCTCAAATCGCCATCCTTCATATAGAAAATCCCGACTTTGTTAAAAAAAAAATTCTGTATCTGGAATTGTGTTTACACAGTAGGTTACGGTAGTTTATCGATACTTAAATGCTACTACAAGATCAAAATGAAGACTGAATTCATCTCAAAAGCTTTGGAATTAGTTCCAAAACCGTTAATGTTTTAATAAATCAATATAACTGAGCCTGATTTTGCCTTTCCAATGTTGACTGAAACATAATGCATTTGCATTTTTTCCTTCTTGAGAAGTGAAAATGCCCCAAAATACAAATAAATACCCCCTAAAGGAAATGGAACATCCTCCAGTGACCCAGGTCACACCAGACTGGTCGGCCATTACTCTCCCTTACCTCCGTTTTGGCCCCCAAGCCCACACGGACGGCACAAAGATTATGTTGTGGGGAAGGACGGGTGGGAAATTCACATTGGAACGGAAATCAGGCCTCAGTTATATGATTAGAAAACATAACATGTTTTTGACTAAAATTTCATTACAATGAGCTGATTTCCTTTTAAAACCATGTTGACTGAAACTATGCAGAACCTTGTTGAATGAATATTTCAATCAACACCAGGACTAGATCCTACTAGTCGAGGTGGAAAAAACTAAATAGTCTCAGAGAGCGGGGCGAAAAGGTGGGCAGCCCAAAAGGGTTGGAACGAAAAAAACGGCCGGGGCATGAAACACATGGAATAGATTCAAAAAAAGTTCAGGGGTACAGAGGAAAATCACGAAAGGGTGGAATAACCAGGCGACGGTGAGTAGTAGGACCTGAAACTTTTATTGTGTTGTCAAATAACCATTGGCCTAAAGTCTTTGGAACACAGGAGCCAGTGCAAGAGAATCCATACAGAGGAAAGATCAGGCCTAAGGAAATAGGCGAGAAGAAAACTCTGAAGGAGACGGGAGAGCGCAGGACGGCCTAGAAAAGGGGGGGGGGCGGAGCCGCCATCGAGGCAAAGGCAATGGCAAAGAAACCAAAGCTTCACGGGGACTGGCAAAGTCTCGGAATACCTCAAGGAAAACGCGAGGGCCGCGGAGGGAAGACCCGCGTAAAAAAGCGGGACAGAGAAGCCTATTCCAAAAAACGGAAACGAAACAAGGGACGAGAGCGGGAGCAACGAACGGAAAAACCACAAACACCACGACGAGCCCAACGGGGGAGGGGACAAGACTCTGACCCGAGGGGGGGAGGAGAGAGGGAGAGATGCTGAAGGATTAGCAGGATAAAAACCAGCCCGGTCGAGAGCGGGCTGGGAAGATAAACCCAATCCCGACCCGGGAGGTGGGAAGCTAACGGGAGAAAGAAATCTACGAGCGAATTCCGCGGGGAGAGGGCGACCCGAACGTGTAATAGGGGCACGAAAACTAGAGCGAGCCGCACCCGAGGGACAATCGGGGGGTACGCCTACGCCAAGAAAAGAAATCCGCCAATAAAGATTAGATCCCAAGGGGAACTTTCGAGTCGGGACCGGAAACACGCACCCCTCAGGAGTTAATGGGAAATCCAAGTCATCGAAGGATTTGAACAAAAGAACCTCCACTGGGGATGGCTGAGTTAGGCCACCACAAAGTCCGGACGATGGACGATTCGGGTGTTTGCTAACAAAGCTTAAAGCAAGTGAAAGCGTCCCACCCACGGTGACCACAGGCCGGGATAGGAGGGGACAATCCAGGCCTCGACTCGGAAGCAGACAGAACTTACCGATGATTGAATGAGGCAATCCTCTGAGAACCGGGAATCACGGGCATCAGTTGACCGACGGATAGCGGCAAGGGGGGTCCAGAGCTAGCTGCACCTCCCCGAACGGGGCCAAACGGAGATACGGCTCGAACGGATAGACGAAGTGAGGCGAACCAACTAGAAATATACCAGGAAAGGGGGATAAAGGGAAGCTTCACGGAAGTACGGGTCGAGCCCCAAAGGGCGACCCGAAATGAAGCATCCTAGGGAGGCTTGAGAAGATATCCGAGATACTCGGTAAGTATGTCGAAGCATCTCGAGATTGCTCGAGCGGGACTAGCAAGTGGCGACTGCAAAAGCAGAGGAGGTGGACAAGTCGAGAAAGAACAGAATGATCATGGAACTAGGACACCCAAGGATCTTCGAACGGAAAACCCGGGAACAGCTCGATAATCAAGGAGCAGAACACATGCAGCGCAATAAGAAACCGAACTCTGGCTAACGGGAAGAAGGGCGTCTCAAAATTGGGGGATCAAATGGAAAAACCAGCCGGTCCGGAAGATATCCCACACTCGTCGAAAGCGAAAAAGTCGAAGTCCAGAAGGGACGGGGACAAAGTCCCGCCCCGTGAGGGGACCAAGCTCAAAAAAGACCAGAAGGGACATCCGACCGGGACCAGATTGTTACCGACCAGATGTCTCCAGTGTCTCGAGAAGTGGGAGAGAACTAATCGGTCAACCAAAACTTGAAGGGACATAGACATGGGATGGCTCCAAGCGGGAAAGGAAAAACACCCGGAGACATGCCCGCCTGGGAGACGGGAAAAGGCTCATATCCGATTGAAGTCCAGGTCAAGTCTGATGACCGACCCGACACGAGGGGACAGAGATCCCCCAAAATGGAAACCAAGCGGGTAGCCACGCCAACGGCTCCCGGATTGCTAGGATCAGACGAGAGCCGAAGCAACCGAACGGACAACGGAATCCAGAGATACCAAAGGAGAAATGGCACAAGATCAAGGCTGCAAAAAACTCGGCAAGGAAACGAAGAAGCCACACCCGGGCAGTAAGAACTGGACTTAAGGCGTGGCAAGGTAACCCACGAGTGAGGGGGGTAGAGCAACAGAAGCCTGGTGGCCGCAGGGAAGAGGGGACGAAACCCGCCATGACAATCCGATGGAAGGGAGTATCACCACAGGCCCCGCGTTTCAAGGAGCGGAGGGCAACAGGGGGGGGGAACGCGCCCCACGGCCGGAGCGGAGGAGCGAGTTGAGAACTGTCGCGGCAGCCCCTAGCTCCCAGGAAAGAGAGGAGAAGGGGGCCTACGGTCAACGACGCCAGGGCCAAGGGTGCGGTGGCGTCTAGGCAAAAAGTCAAACGATACTCAAGGGGATAGCCCAAGGGGCGAAAAAAAAAGTAAGCCCTGGGCACCGTAAGGTTGACCAAACAGGACCGAACCAACAGGCCCCGGCGACAACAGCGCCCAAGAGGGGTAGAGGCATCCACCGGTAGGAGCCGAACCCCAAAGCGGGAACAAAAGAACCAGTGCCTAGATTGATTGGGGACCGGGAGCCCGAGAAACCGGCTCAAACAGGCTAGGGGCCCCACTGAGGGGCGCCAAGCCGGCTCGGAGAAGGCCGGGATTTCGTGTCCGCACGGGAGTGAGAACGGAAGGGCCGAGGTGAACAGCTAGACAAGGTCCACTCCCTTATTACCGGGGAAAGGCCCAAGGAAGGGAAGGAGAAAATCATTAACCCCGCCCTAGGCCGGCCTAAAATAGGCCCCGACAGGAGCCAAAGTTAAGCCGCCCCAGACGCGGGCCTAAACCCCCGAGGGGGGGGGGGCGTGGTTTTGTTTTAGTCAGCATACAAAGCAGAAGAATGCATTAGCCGTAGCCGAAGGCCAACTAAGCCAGGATAGGGCCCCGACAAGGCCAAGCAGAGGCTGATGGAGAGAAACCAGCCGGTAGTCCCAAAGGGAGATAAAAAAGTCGAGAAGCAAAGGGCTAGAAGACGAAGCCCAAGGCCCCGGTCAGCGCGTGATCAGGCACCCGTTCAGGGGTTGCCCGATAGAACGCCGTGACATGGGCCCACAGATACTCAACAGAGAAGTCAGGGGGCAAAGACCAGAGAACAGTTATTCGGGCCGAAGTCAATCGGGCCAAGATACACGGCCTCAGTTCTAACCGAAGGGAGAAGGAGATTAACGCCAGACGGCAACAAAATGAATCACGTAGGCCCGACTCGGGGCACCACGGCGGAGCCCCAACGAGGGGAGCAGCAGACCTGACCAACGGCCAAGTCCGAGTCCCTCAGAGAGAGAAGGCGGACCAGGCTAGGCAGCAGGGGCTACTGCCAGAGCTAGAGGGCAAGGACCAACCAAGGCCTAGAAGGCCCTAGCGCCGAACTAGCAAAGGCCGAAGGGCCTTACGGACTCCGAAGGTATGAATTACTAAAGTACCGCAGGTGGCACCCGAAGGAGCTTGTACACCGTAAGCATCAATAGTCGGCACGCACATTCAGAGGCGGCGACGAAAGCACCAGCGACCCAGAGCTAAACAGCCCAAAGAAGGGACGCGTCAGGTCTAGGCTAGTCGGCCCCAAAACGAGGAGAAAGTAGCAGCGAAAGCACCCCAGCAGGGCCGGGGGCAATGTGCATAGAGGCTAAGGTATGGGCCCCGGGCAGAGCAAACAGGCGATAAGCATGGCAGGAAGCGCCCGCAAACCCCAGCCAAGGCGGGCTCGGCCAGCCAACGGCAGGGCGGGAGCTACCCTCGCTAGAAAACCCCCCCCCCCCCCCCCCCCCTCCGACGATGGAGGAGTCCTGCAGAGAAAGGCGCCACGCAGAAAAGCAAGAGGCAACGACGGGAACCGCGGCCACCCAGGCCCCATACAGGCTGGATAGCTCACACCCCAGGCCAAGCCGAGGAAGGGTGGAAGCTACCTAGGCTATGTCCCCCCGCTCCGCGGGTGAACCCTGCCCAGAAGAAAAGCCTGATGAGGGCCGAGAGACCCGCCGAGACCTACGGCATCCCCGAGGGGGGGCACGAGAGCCGGAGCGGCGCGACATCCCCAAAGGGAGACAAGTCGCGCGCTAGAGATTGAAGATAAACGCCAACGAAGGCGGAACGACACCAACCCATGGAGGACATCCCGTAAGTGAGAAAAGTCCATAGCTGAAAATCGAAACCTACCAGAAGGAGGAAAAAACAACCCCCCGCGCGACGCTCCCACAGTTGGAGAGGAGTCGCGGTACTAAGGATTGATTAATCAACGCCAACGACAGCGGAGAAAAATCAGACACATCCGTACGAAGAGGTGGGCGCAGGAAAAGGGGGTGTAGAAATCAACGCCAAAAATTGCGGGGGAAAAACTCCAGCGACTCCCGGAGCCGCGAGTCGTACGGCCCGGGAACATAGGCTAAGTAAGTACAGGCACGCAGCGTGGATACACGCCCTGCACCAAAGGCCGGTTACCAGCTTGTACGCCGCAAGAACCACACCCTATGCAGGGGTGAAAAGTTGACGCGCAGCGGGGCGACTCCACCGCTCGATAGCGGTGGAGTCGCCACCCCGACAGCACATGGTACCAACGGATGAGCAGCCGATGGTGGAGTCGCGGTGAAGCCATAGCACGGTGGGGCCACAGCAAGCAGGAGCCCCGGTTGAAAAAAACCTTACAAGACTGATCCACCCCAGCAGTTCAGCCCGACTGGGGGGGTAGGAAGTACGGTATTGGAGAGAAGAAGAACAGTAAAAGGTAGGCATGAGCGAGGGGTAAGAAGGCTACCCGCGGAGAAAGCCAAGGTCTGGCTGATCCGCAGGAGCGCAGGCGGGCTGGGGGACACCCACGGAGGTGCCCGCCAACGGCGGACCTCCATAGTGGGATGGTACAGGGTACCCCGTACATGTCACCGCGGACAGGTGTAACGCATGGAGAGAGGCTAAAGCTGACGGGGTCAGCTGGGGCATCAACGGGGGGCCACCCTGGCGGAGACACCAAGGCCCGCTGGGGACAGAGTGAGGGAGAATATCCTTGGGAACAGAGTGGGCCTCCCACATCTCTGGTGGGCATCGCAGTAAAGCAACGCTAGTCATGCGAGGCGTGGTAAGCATGGAGGACACCTGCGGCAGCCCGTGATGGGACACCGTAGCCAGCAACATCGGGTCTACCGAGAGACAGTACCCGTAGTCGGCTGGTCGGGGCGCCCAAAGGCCCGGGACTACAAAACTAAGTGATGCGGATCGGCAATGCCGGCGATTGATCGAACCCGGTAAACGGGGCGTCACCATCACCATCACACTCACCACACCGGAGTGTTCACCGTCGCCGCAACCCCTTGGGTATTGGCAGGGTAAACTGCGCTAGCCTGCACCGGTAAAGCCCCGAGAGCTAAACAAGGCGAGACAGCGGCCGGGTTGTATCTGTGCTGCTTGACAGGCGAACTCCCGTGTGCGACGGCGCCAGAGAAACACGCTGCGAAGCAGCCGAAGCTGCCCACCTTCGGGAGCTCCAGGGCAGCCGGATGCTGCCCGGGAAGATCCCCGGACCGGAGCCAGAGTACCCACCCCCCGTTCCTCGCGCGTTACGGAAGAATACACGAGCTCTAAGGCTGCCAGTGGGCGTCGGTTAGTCCAATGGCAGAAAAGACAAGCACAGTCGGTATGAAGGGAGAACTTGCCGAGCTTCAGCAATATACAGGGGGAACAGAAAAGAGTGAGGCCGCGAGACGAAATACAAGGGGAGGGAGGGAGAGGAAAAAAAATACGGTCCTGAGTGACGAAAGGGAAAGAGAAGAAAACAACAACGGTCAGGTGAGGAGAGAAAGTGGTCTTTAATTACCGCGTGTCCAGAAACAGATCAAGAAAATAAAGCGTGGTGGAGGGAACTCCCAACACGAAAACGAAGGACTGAGAAACCGTCTCGGTAACTGAGTCACAAACCGGTGTTTACAAGAATTTTTATAAGTCGTTTCAACATACAGGGAGTCAATAAAAAACCCTACATCAGGAAATATTTTTTTTATTCAAAGGTTTAAAAGGTATTTTGCTTGTGTTTACTGTGGTTGTTTACAGAGTAAAACAGGCTAATCAGAAGATTTTTATTTGGTTTTCCTTTCGGCTTTTGGTTCAGAAAAAACTATGTCAAATTACTGGAGACACCTACTAAAAATTTGTTTGGGCCGCATTTTTAGCATACAATGCAGAGGACTTCAAACTGACATCGACGTATACCATAACACATTATAGCAACGACCAATTTCACACATGCAATTCAGATGGTATGGATTTCTTCTCGACAACAAAAAAAATATCAGTTTTTGAATAAAACGGTCATTTTGACGAACAAATTATAAGTAAATGTCTTCAACAAAATTAAGTTGTTCAATCATAAAAAGAGTCGGTTATTGAACAATCACCCCATATCAACGTCTCAGTTCATGAACATAATGAACCTGCTCAGAGATTTTTGTTTTTATACATATCTAAGGTAGGTATTATTGCCCAAAGGGCAGTAATTCAGGCAATAAATTGCAAGAATTAAGCTGAAGTTTTCTGTAAAATAAATTGGAATTAAAACTTAAACTTCAATATCCACAATGTTTTTCAAGCGGAATTACAAAAACTTCTATGGTTCCACTTTGGCTCCCCAAGCTGTTTCGTGTAAGTTAAAAACAATGAAATCTCGCTGAACCAAAGTAAAATGTGGTCGTAAACCAGATATCTTGACTTTCGTATTTGGGAATGAACATTTTTCACTCAGCATTTCATTTAGAATCTCAGGAGGATAATATTTTTATAGTCCTTCAATTATTCTCCCAACTTCTATTGTTTTTTACCAATAATTTGGTTAAAAATGGTTTATTACTCAAATCACTGTTGAAGACCACTGTTACTCTATGTAACACGATGCATCTTTGTTTGCTCCAAATCGGCCAAACAGGATTTTTAAGTCTCTCAGCAAAAATAGGAATAACTTATCCTCAAAAATCCAAATGACACCAAAATAAAGTTTTCTGAAGGCCTGTTTATCCCTTTTATAACCAAATGAAACATTGAGCAAAAAAATAATTCTTAACTATTTTAATTATTTTTTAGTCTGAATGTAGGGTTTTTTTTTTTACTACACGTATTTTATTAAATACACAACAAGCATATATAAAATAAATCGACACACTCACCCATATAGAACTGTCTTATTGATAGTAGAAACCCAAAGAAACAGAAAGGCTAACAACAAAGCAAGGCATCCAAAGCACGGAAAAAAAAAGTGACGGGACTAACAGGGAGGAATGCCTAGCCTTTTTTGTTTAATTTTTCACGCACCAAAAGTATACACGTTGGACCGTCATGGGCTGGTTTTTAAAAAAGGGATACACACAAAAAGCTCTCCGTCGGAGGGGAGGTATAAATCCATGTTAATTTTGCCGTCCAAGAGTGCTTAATCCTTAATATAATATCCTTATATATCCAAGTAGCTGTTGGAGTAGTATTAGGAGTATTCCGCAGGAAGACAAAGTCTTATATCAATATAAGTTTGGCAGTAGTAAATGGAGATGTGACCGGGGGACACGTCCGTTCAGCTAGCTGGCCAAAACGGAACTGAGGGGGAGCAATGGCCGACAGGGGTGACTGGGGTCAATGGTAGGGACGTTCCATTTCTCTTTAGGGGTGTTATGGTTATTTTGGGGCATTCACTTCTCAAGAAGGAAAATGCAATGTTTCAGTCAACATTGGTTTAAGGAAATCAAGCTCAGTGTAATGATTTGGTGTTTAGTCAAGAGAGGGAGGGAGGGCTGGGATATCCCTCCATCTCACCCTTGATTTATTGCACAAAAAAAATATATATATCAAAATCTCTGAGTCCGCCTTTAATATTGCCTAAATCTATATAAAACCTCTCAGAAAGGTAATAAAATGTTGACCTTTTATGCTTTACCACCAACCAAACCAGCTTAGGAAATCATTTTATTGAGAATATGCAAATACGCTCATTACTATTCTACCTGTCACCAAAGTATACAACACACGACCTCATCATATTCTATTACCGTTTGAAGTTCATTGGTTATTCAGTTGAAGGATAAGAGCGTGTTTATTGAAATATCTTCTACCCCACCAGCAGCCGACTGACCTACCATCATTCTACACCACTATACTTTTGTTAATTAACAAATACGCCACAAATATATTTGTTGTTATTTATGTGGAACGTGCACTGTGAGTACATCAAGGCAATGGGTCTGTCTGCTGGCGGTATGCGCTTGCAGTTTGTGCCGCACTGCAGCGAGATTGAATCTTGAAAAGAAAAGCCAAAAATGTTTTTAATTATCGCCGCGGTTGAAATATCACCTAATACCACCTTAACAGAGTGTAAATGTATAATGTAGGGGCTATATCGTCTTTACATAAAACGGAATAATTCCCAACCCTAATTTTGATGGTCTTCTCTAAAATAATTTAGAAAATCAAATACATTCAAACATGTTATAAATAAAAATTTTTAGCTTTTCTTGTAAGATGAAGGTTATGGCGGCCTGCACTATTTCTATATCCAATTCGCAGCGTCCAGAAGTTGTTTAAACACGTTCTGCCTATATGGAGGTAAGGCCAAGACAAAAAAAAACAAGTTTGTCTCAGGCTCAGAAGACCGCACACAATTTGTTTAAGATTGGTTTTCTTTTAGCGCGTTTTTTTAGGTTTTTGATCACTTGAAATATTTTAAATTTTCAGAAGAAAAAATGAAAATTTGGCTGCGAGCGGCTGAAAATATGAAAGTGGATAAAAATGCAATAAAAAATTTTTGTTTAAATCCCGCATTTTCGCATTAGCATTTAAAAAAAAACACACAAACCATTTCGCATTTGCATTTTTCACATTTCTCTGAGACCAAACTTTTTTTGGCCGAAACAAAGTATACAATAGCTCCACACGACATGTTGTGAGTCAACTTGTGAGGGCCAAAAACTATACACAACTAGTATACAACATTTAACCCCACAGGACACTGAACTAGAAATAATCCATATGAGCCAAAACAAAGCCTAACGTTGAGTGTACTGCGTCTACGTACAACACGAGGGTGCGCCGTTTTGGCGGAAGCGAGGCGTATGTGGGCGCGCGTATGTTCTAAACTGTCAAAGAAATTATGAGCCAGAGTATACCAACCTCAACATCAACCATAGAGCTCTCTTGCACAGTGGCCATCTTGGATTCTTCCCTGGCAACCATCTCATCATCTCTCCTGGCTTTCTTACGTTCTTCTCTTTGGCTATTATAAGGGGTAATAGCTAGCTGGTGTTGTCTACGCTTAGAGAGCAATCATTAGCCGACCTTCGCTGTCATTCTTTGTCTTGAACTCAAAATACAGTCTGATTAATAAACACAATGTGCGTGATGACATTGTTTTTGAAACTGTTAGAGGTACATAGCCCAATCGCTAATTTTACCAGAAGTGGTCAAATAGGGTGGGTCACATGTGCCGGTGTTGAAGAAAGCAATATTATCTCATTTACACTGTGAAATCTTAGGAATAAAAGATATTTGGTTTGGATGGATATGAGTGAAAATGTGCAACCCATTTTGGTTGCAACCAATATCAATTTAACAGAGTTTTAAGTACTTCTATGGGGCTCACAAAATCAGGCTTTTTAGGCTCTTCGATCATATGGATGAACATCAGCACAAACTTCACGATTGGTGTTTTTGAACAGTTTTGGGGTAAAAGCATGTTCAATCAACGATGACAACCTTGGATAATTAAAACCAGGCCATTCCCAGATTACACGATGGCCATTATATGACATCGCAATTAGTTTCAAATAAAGTAACTTTGTCAAGAATCGTAATTCATGCAGAGTAACTGCACGCTTGGGTGTGAGTAGTGTTTGTACATGTGGTAGGGCAATCATTAGATACCTAGCTTCCGTCGCAACTGATTGATTATTAAAAGTTGCAAATCCAATAATATTTTATAGGGTTAAGGGGTGGGTTGGGGACCCCTGCAATAGACAAACCTATTCCACCAAGTTTATCCATCAAAGTTTGGCATCAGAAAGAAGTTCTATTTTTGTCATCCCAGTGAAAGTGGTCGTAAATTTGTAATCTTCAACACAAAATGCGTGACAGTAGTTTTGTATGGCTGCGAAAACCTGGGTGCTGACAAACAATGTGGAGAGTAAGGTCAATTTTCTTTTGAAACATGTGGCTAAGAATCATGCTGAACGAAGGCGCCATTGATCGTGTCCAAATGCCAAATCTATGCTGCTACAGGTACGGAGCCGAGCCTCTGACAAACCTGAGTAGGCTGAGAGCGCTTACTTTTCTGGTACTATTTAAGGAGCAAGAGGGAGACTTAGTAGGTTATATGCTTTCTACACACCGCCGCATGGCAAGAGGGAAGCCAAGCCGACCGAGAACATCATATCTCTCCTACAGCCAAAAGCTCGTGGGGGATACAAACAACATGATGCAAAAACAAGGCTCTATCTCCAACCGTTGCACAATCATTTTTTTGATTCACGTAGTACAACATGCACACGGATTGTAAAGTGTTCTGCCAGCTAGCTGCAGCCCACAAAAAAGACATTCAGGATTTCTTTATGTATCCATATAACTCAAAGGCATATGGGACATCTTGGCAAAAACAAACTGAACAATCAATGGTGGAATTTAGGGGAATGACAATGACCCTTTTATGCCAAATTACCAAGATTATATATGAGTTATTTCAAACCCCTAACCAGACCGGGTCGTTTTGGCCGACCGATCGTCCCAAATGCAACGAAGGAAGGGCAATCTAGTTTTTATTTTTAAACAAAACGGCCCAGATGCACCGAGAGCCAAAGTTTGTTTGCGTTTTCATTGCATCTCGTCCGTTTTTTTCTTTCCCGGCAAGCAGAAATAAGTAGCGAAAGTCATACGGCCAGATGCACGAAAAACATCGCGTCTTTTCCGCGGAAGACGGCCCAGATGCAACGAAAAACATCGCGTCATTCCCGAAGAACGGCCAATGCAACTAAAAACATCGCGCCATTTTACCGGAAAGACCTTCCCAATGCAACGAGGAACATCGCGTGCGAATGCATAAAAAACAGGGTAAATAAATAAATAATAAAGAATGGATGCGTACTGCAAAATGATCTGCATGAAATTTTGTATCTTTAGTTTCGCCACTTCGGGAGTGGCGCTATTACTGCTACATCATAGGTCGTGCGTGGCGCTATTATGCAACGTCATGCTCCGGTTTACGTCATAATGCTTTTATGCATATTAAAAAATCGCTTATCGCAAATGGTGGCCCTATCACCATCGAAATCGAAATTTCATGGGCGTTTTGTACACAGTGTCAACCGCCTGATGAAAGCATTGCGCCTTCTGCTTGCAAACCGTCCTAAATGCAAGCTGAATAAGCACGGGCATGGCTAGTAGTCAGTTTCGGGAATTACTGCCCCAAATGCACAAGAACATCTCTCATTTTCCGTAAAGTACGCCCAAATGCCAACGAGGCACAACGCGTCATTTTCCGTAAGACGGTGCCCAAATGCAACGAGGAAATCGCGTCATTTTCCTGTAAGAGATCGCGTGTGCTTTTTCCTGGGCCCCTTTAGGGCGGGGGGGGGGGGGGGCAAGGAGGGAGTGGGGGGGGGGAGCGCAAATTCAAACTATGTCGACCATCTTCGCGTCATTACCGGTAAGACGGCCCAGATGCAATGAGGGTCCAATGAGAGTCCTTTGCGCGACCAAAAATGAGTTGTTTGACGGCCCGAATGCAACGAAAAACATTTTCCGACCGGTACCGCCACTTTTTCTTTGGCTCTCATTGCATGTCGCCGCGTGAATAGGGTTAGCATCTTGCACAGGCATTTTTCAACACAAGGATACAAATCTTTCCTTGTAATATGCGGAATGTAAGTTCCACTTTCCGCTGAATTTTTTCACTCTGGTCCTTGCGCCCTTCTTCGCCTATGTATTTCTTCTTCTTTCTATCCCTGTAAAAAGTAACATCTTTCAGTATAGTCTATGTTGTGAAGATGTTTCAAATTCTTTACCATTGCAAGAGATCTATGACAATAGTGCAAACCAGTATTACCCGTATGAAGGGGCCCCTTTACACTCACAAACATTTTTCGAGTAAGGTGTAAATAAAATACACATTGCTATATTGCTAAGACCGACCAAGTCTTTCAACATTTTAATCGGGCAAGAATTTAATCATTTTCCGTCCGTTGCCATGGTAACGGTGGCCATCTTGGAAATTGAATAATTCATTATAATCCATTTTTCTAGAGAACACCATTGACATAAAATCATGATGATGAAACCAACTATGAGTTTGATTAATTTTTGGAATTAAATCTATGCAATTACAGAGAAAAAATGATGAGGACTACTGCAACAATACAAATCGGGGGTTCTGGTTTAAGTGGCCTTAATAAACATATCTTTACTAGTTTTGAACATTTTAAAACACAAACTATACTTGTTCACCTCGTTGTAACAGTAGAGTGGACAAGCGCAATATACAAGCATGAACATACTGAACAAATACGTCAACAGGGTACCTACTCCATTTTATCCGCTGTTATTCTCATTTCTGTCAAGTGTATTTGTTAGGCCAAATTGGACACAAGATAATGCTGAAATTGGAACATTTTTTTAAAGGGATGAGCAGTTGCGATCTTATAGACCTGTGATACATTTTTACACCAAAAGAGAGGGATCGTTAAATGTAGAGTGTATTCTGTTTGTCTCCTCATCTCATCGCATCGTCTTGAGTCAAGTCCAGGACTCTGCTCCCTTCTGCTTGTCTCTCAAATGCCTCAACCGATGCTCAAGCATATTAGTAATGATAAGAACAAAGAGATAAATGATGGTAACCTAAAATGCTTAGGACAAATTATTATAGTTGCAAGGAGATTTCGATTTCATGTAGGCTTGTACATGATCTACCCCTAATTTCAGAAAAAAAAAACAGAGCCCACATTTGTCAATTAAAAGTACAGAAACAGAAAAGCTTTCAAGTATGGAATACTGTGGACAAAACTATTTATTGGTTATACACCAAATATATTAAAGAGTCCACTTTTAAGGGTATATTCCACTTTTTACAGCAATCAATATTTTTTTTTCCTCAAAAGGTACACATTGGTAGTCCCACACCCCTAAAATAAAATTCCTTGTTACAGGGTTAGCCTAACCACTAATTAAAGGTGCAACGGAGAGTTCACCTATCGCAATCCCTAAAAAATCAAAAAGTACTGAATTTTTTGCCCGGATTTGCAAAGCTTACCACAACATATCCCATCTGAAAGGATTAATTTAGTTGAGAAGTGTTCTTTGGTACAAGAATTGTGAAAATTTCTAATTTCGTATCAGAGCAAATACGAAATTCAGGCTATGTTTTATATTGAATATAGCAAATCAAAATCCCTTTTTTCTCTCTTTGGACCATTAAAGCCAAATACAAGGTAAAGAAATAATTGAGTGCTATTGAGTGTCTAATCGATATGATATTACTATTGTGACACAAGATTTGGGTGCCTTAAAATCTCTTGTTGCACCTTAACATTATCACGACCACCCTATATCCACTGTCAACACCAACCATGCCAAACCCAAAACCACTCAACACTACCCCATCTCCACATAATCTCAGAACATACCCCATCTGGTTTTGTCTAGCGATGGCACATGTGTGATGAAGTACTCATCGTCTCTGAAGGCTTTGTCTTGCTCTCTGTTGCTTGGTTCGGTGGCACGTCAACTCCTCGGGCACTTCTCTTACTGCCTGGCATCACAATCGTTAAGGAATGTGTCTGGGAAAGAATTAGACAATGCTAGAATTTGTAATTGGTTTACCAAAGAGAAACTGTATCAGACCAAATCTGAGTTTGAGCTGCTGACCCCAATGATCCCCAATTTATTCCCCAAATCTGTCATCGAATGATTTTTATTCGCTTCTTATAAACCCACCACAAAAATCATATGTGCTGTGATTGGTGTGGTAGTTGATATCTGACCGACAGGACAATTAATCACATGTTATTTAAATTAATACAAAGGCCCCCCATCAGAATTTCCCAGGATGGCCTCTTAATTTTCTAAACCAATCATTTTGTTGCAATATGTCAACATCTATTCATTGTGGGAAATAACTAAGCTCAAGTCGACATCCTTCATATAGAAAATCACACCTTCTCAAAAATTCGGATCTGGAATGTTGTTATACACAGGATCAGTTCCTTGGTCAGTTTATCTATACATTAAATGCCTACTACATAAAAAATGAAGAATATGATTTCTCAAAACTTTGTAATGAGTGTTTTAGGTCACTATCTTTAGTTCTTGTTGGCCATTTTCAGTATTATTGCACAAAAAATACTATACTTCAAAATCTCTGAGTCAGCCTTTAATATTCCTAAAATATATATAACTCTCAGAGGGTATAAAATGCTAGAACTATTATGCTTTACCACCTAACCAAACCAAGCTTATACATTTTTAGACGTTTGTCTCCGAAGGACGCACACAATTTGTTTAAGCTTGGTCGTTTAGCGTTTTTTTTGTTTTAGGTTTTTGCTTCACTGAAATATTTTTAAATTTTCAGAAAAAAAAATGACAATTTGGATGCAAGCGGCCTGTGAATAAAAAAAAATGAAAGTGGCGATTAAAAAAATTGCAATATAAAAATATTTTTTTTTTTAAATCTGCATTTGCATTAGCTTTAAAAAAAAAAAAAACACACACATTTCGCATTTTGATTTTCACATTTCTTCTGGAGCAAACTTTTTTTTTGCCTACCAAAGTATACAATAGTCTAATTCGACATGCGGTTGAGTCACTTGTGAGGACAAAACTATACACATATATACATTTTACACAGGACACCCAAACTAGAAATAATCCATATGAGCCAAAACAAAAAGGCCTAAACGTTGCGTTGTACGTTTGGTCTACGTATACAGCACGATGGCGCAGCCGTTTTGGCGGGAAAGCGGACGTATGTTCTAAAACTGTCCAAGAACTTATGAGCCAGAGTATACCACCCTCAACATCAACCATAGAGCTCTCTTGCACAGTGGCCATCTTGGATTCTTCCCCTGGCCAACCATCTCCTCCTCGTCCTTCTCCTGGCTTTCTTACTTCCTCTCTCTGGCTATTATACTGCGTAATAAGCTAGCTGGTGTTGTCTCCGCTTAGAGAGCATCATTAGCCGACCTTCGCTGTCATTCTTTGTCTTGACTCAAATACCTCTGAAACACAATGTGCGGATGACATGTTTTTCTAAAACTGTTAGAGTCCATGATTGGCCCAATCGCTATTTTAAGCATTTGGTGTCTGAATAAAGCTACTTTTTCCCCCCTCATTACCCTGTGAATCCTAGGGATAAAAGATGTTTGTGTTTGGAGTTATGAGCAAAACATTGCTCCATTTTGGTCAAACCAATAGCATTTTTTACAGAGTACTCTATGGGGCTCACAAATCATGCTTTTTTTAGCTCTCGCACCATACGGTATTGAAAAGCTCAGCACAAACTCCAGAACGTGTTTTGACAGTTTTGGGGTCAAGCACGTGCAATCGAGATGACCACCTTCGGAATAAGAGAAGGCCATTCCCCTTTAATTAATACATTAAACTGGTGGCCATTATCCTAATATATGACATCGCAATTAGTTCAAATAAATGAACTTTTGCCAGAATCGTAATTCATGCAGAGTAACTGCACGCTGTGTGTGTGAGTAGTGTTTTGTACCTGTGATTAGCACTCATTAGTATACTAGCTTTGTCGCAATGATTATTAAAGTTTGCAAATCTCCAAATATTTTATAGGGTAGTTTTTAGGGTTTGTGACCTGATAGACCCTCGCCATCCAATTACTCCATCAAATTTGGCATCAGAAGAAAGTCATATTTTTTTCATGTCACCATGAACTTGGTGTAGATCTTCAACACACATGTGTTGACCGTATTTGTTTGTATGGCTGCGAAACCTGGGTGCTGACAACAATTTGGAGATAAGGTCATTCTTGTTCTTTTGGCAAAACCATGTTGCTACACGAATCATTCTGAACTTCAAGCCATTGATCGTGTCCCAAAAATGCCAAAATCTATGCTGCTACCGTAGGATCCTCTGACAAACCGTGTAAAAGACTGAACAGCTTAACTTTTTTTGGCCATATTCTAAGGATGCCAGAGGGAGAGCTTATTTGGTTATATCTTTCTACACAACCGTCGCATGGCAAGAGGAGGCCAAGCCGACTCGAGACAAATACATATCTCTCCTACATCCAAAAGCTCTTGGGGGATACT
>JAMKCH010056433.1:0-12408 GCA_023653785.1 Ophioderma brevispina
GGTTACTCATTGCAGCGGGGCTGTCTCACCTTGAGATCTGGTGGGTGGTAAATCACTGCAGCGGGGCTGCTCCTTGAGATACTGGTGGGTGGTTAATTACGCAGAGCGGGGCTGCTTCACTTGATATTGGTGGGTGGTTAATCATTGCAGCGGGGCTGCTCACTTGAGATACTGGTGGGTGGTTAATCATTGCAGCGGGGCTGCTCACTTAGATATTGGTGGGTGGTTAATCATTGCAGCGGGGCTGAATCACTTGAGATACTGTGGTGGTTACTCCACTACTAAACTGCAACAGCGGGGCTGCTCACTTGATATACCGGTGGGTGGTTAATCACTGCAGCGTGGCTGCTCACTTGAGATATTGGTGGGTGGTTAATCACTCCAGCGGGGCTGCTCACTTGAGATCCTGGTGGGTGGTTAATCACGGCAGCGGGGCTGCTCACTTGAGATACTTGTGGGTGGTTAATCACTGCAAGGGGGGCTGCTCACTTGAGATACTTGTGGGTGGTTAATCACTGCAGCGGGGCTGCTTCACTGAGATACTGGTGGGTGTTATAATCCTTGCCGCGGGGCTTTCTCACTTGAGATAACTGGTGGGTGGTAATCAACTGCAGCGTTGGCTCTCACTGGTTGGTGGTTAATCACTGCAGCAGGGTTGCTCACATGAGGTACTGGTAGGTGGTTAATCACTGCAGCTGGGCTGCCTCACATTGAGTTACTCTGGTGGTGGTTATCACTTGCAGCGTGCTGTTCAGGAGGTACTGATACTTTCTTATTATGTTCAAGACCTGCGTGGTTTGCAGCATTTTTTCCTATACCTCTTTGCAATTGTACTCATGTTGTCACTGGCTGTCAACTTTGCCATGTTTCATCTTGCCACTGTTGCAATGCCAGCGTGGTAGCCTTTGCAACTTCATAATCTATCTGTAGCTCATGAAAATCTAGTTCTTCATTTTCCTTCTAACTCTGCCCGTCCTCGTCTTTTTTTCCTTTTTTCTTTCATCGTTTAAGCTTTATTTATCGTGTTTTGCCATTTCATTTCCTTGGCAACAGCTTTCTGCAATACATCTGACCGTGATGAGCGGCTGCTTGCTGTACTACGATTGCCACTGCATGATTTGAAACAGACATCCTCAGGTTCTTAATTTTTCTCACCTATTTCATCATCTCCACTAGCTTAGGCCACTGTGGTCACTTCTGCTTCTTTGGATGCCATCTTGAATTTTTTTTTCTTTTTTTTTTTTAACAAAATCTATGGGCTGGCTAACTATATGATGAATAGAAATTTTAATGATGACCGTTCTGTGTTGACTTCAAGTTCAATATTTATTATATTGTCAAATATAATAACAGTCCTCAAAAACCATTCACAGAAAAAATTATTATTTCATGTGGCTCAATTAGTTTTCGGCATGTCCGACACCTCCTGGCATTTCACTCAACGTGGCGCAGAGACACGCAGGGCACTCTCATTCACCCGACCTTAATTTTCCCAAAACAACTGGCGGCAAATGAGTAGCGGCCGAGGGGAAAGCACTCGCCACAACAGTTATTGTTGCTTTCACGTATAGCGCAAATAGACGTCTTTTAACCCTTAATGTAGCGTCGGCTGACGAAAACCACATTAGTTCACAATGGATGGAAATATTGGGGGCTTTATCTGGCCGGGTTTCGGCGCTCTAATGACTCCACAAAGTGCCACTTGTTCAGTTTTTAACCATTGTTTACTACCATTGTTAACCGATAACTCACAATGCACAATATTCTAACATTATAAAGTTCTCCACTTGTAAACAATCACCAAATCACACAGGACCAGAAGAATCCAATATTTCACAGACTCTAATGATGCAGTTTTAAATGTCCACTATTTCCGTTGATATTTCTGGGACTTTTCTTGATTGGAATCCTCAAGTCAATCCTGTACATTTGTGTGTAAAAGACTCTGCCGTCTTTAAAGCGGATCTCGTACACTGGAAGCGGCCATAATTTGTCCAACAAACTTCCCACCCCCCCTGCCATTACGCACTAAGGGGGCGATCATGATCAAGTCACTTTCACCTTAAGGGGGGCGAACAAACGATATAAAGAATATTTGGACCTACAGTATCCTAAAAAAAATCTCCTCCTGTCACTTTATCATTCTAAAAAAAATCAAAGGTTGATAAGATGAAGCACCCAACGGACTCAGGGGCGGTGATTCCTTAGTTAACCAAAAATGGACCTAAGTTACCATTCGAATCAATACTGCCGGACAGACGAACGGACGAACCGACGGACGCATACACATGCGCGCGCAAGACCGACGGACCACCCGCACACACACACACACGCCCAATCACACACAAACAACCCTCTCTCCACACACACACACAAGTCCAAACACTCAGGAGGCAACTAGCCTGCTAAGTCAAACTGATACATACAAACTGGCCATGTTATTACTAACGGTTAATTTTTATTACATTCCGCGTCAATTTTTTTTATTACATTTACAACGAAATTTTTTATACATTACGCGTCAATTTTTTTTTATTCATGACGGCGTCCATATTTTTATTACATAATTACGCTTTTAATTACATAACCACGTCAAAATTTATTAAATTAACGCGTCGGTTATTACATTACAAATACATTATTACATAACACGTGTAACAAGGCCTATAGGTCTTGGCTGCAGGTAGGTAATTTGGTAGTAAATTTGAGAATTTACCTCGCCACTCATCAATTTCACATCGATTTGTCAGACCACTCAGGGTACCGCGAGCGACGTGTTGTTGAGTTATGATTCGAACTCAAAATTTTTTTATCACCATACTTTTGAAATTTAGTAAATTTAGGCTTTAGTTTGTTGCCAGCTGCTAAGGAGATGTGGAAAGAACATGTCCAAATTGGCAATGTCGGAGTTAGTGATGTTGTAACCGCTATGTGTTCTATGTTTATTGTTATGGTTTTGTATACTGAGTCGCAACGGTTTGAAAATGTCAACTATCAGTATTCAAACTCCGTAGTAACTAACTTACGGTAATGTCGTGGTTTGTAAAATTTCGGTTGCCATTGTTACAGGTGTAGTAAGTGTTAGATTAAGTTCACAGCCTTCAATGGATAGAGGTGGTTTGTCAACATATGGCGGGCCAAATTACCCCGATACCAATCCAAAATATAAATCCTAGACCAACTAATAAACCGGTGGCAGCCCCCTGTAATGTAAAACATCGTATATAGCATTATTTACTTAAATATCAACAATTAGGAAGAAGGCAACCGCATATATTTATAATAGGCCCTCTTCAGAAAAGACCAATTTTAAAAGGCCCCTGCACTTCAAAAATGACTGTACATAACAACCGTTGTTTGTTTTTTAAACTGGTCAAGCTGGGACTCGTTGGAAAATTTGTTAGGGCGACATCCTCTCGGAGTCCGCCTTTAAAACAACCAAGTAAACGGACTGATTCTTACACGATCCATTACAAAGACAACCTTACTCTGAAGAATGCTTCCTAACCCAAATGACAATACTTATTTTCCCGTCTTTAGTCTGGACACACAAACACACCGATTTAAGGCCAAGGTGGACGTTTCAATTATGAAAACGTCTATGAAAAGATCCTGAGAATTCTAAAACAGGTGCAAAATTTGATTCACAAAAATTGTTTTTTAAAAAAGGTTTAAAGATTTTTTTAATTATAATGAACACTGACACTTGCAGAAACCAAATAATATCGAACGCCGGCCAATATTACACTGAGTTGTATTATATATTCAAGTAATCCTTGCCACTTTGCCTCAGTTTTGGAGTGGGAATTTGCAATTAAAAATTTATTATTATTGAAAACGATACTTTGAATGTACTTTATAATATTATATGTAAGGTATAATAGAACATACCTTGAAATTAGTTCCATGTAAGAACCTTCCTAGGCTGAACACGCCTAAAAGAGGTCCCCCTGTCATACCAACAAACTCAAAGGCTCTGATTAAATGACAAAATGTAATGGCGGTCTTTTCTTAAATATATATAAATTTAATACACTGTTGACACATTAAACGCTTGTCATACTGGCAGTCCGGATATACATCCTCGATGGCCATATTTTTCATAAGTTGTCTTTTTTTTATATTTTTTTATGGCCATTAAATCATGTTGTAACTGACGGGTGAAGGTTGTATTTGTATTTTGTCCTGTGGATTCTCAGCAGGTTTAAAAATCTACAAAATGTTCATTTTAACAGCAAAGACAATAATAATAATAGCTTTTTGATCAGCCTGTCTGCTAATTTAGAACTGACACTCTGATTGAATATAATTGGACATTTTCTATCTATTCTTTTGAACATTGTGTTTGCAGTTTGAAAATCAGTGCTTTAGTATTGAAGGGACTATCCTGTCTATAGAAGATAAATAAATTGGTACAACACCCCTTATGGTCTGTTTGTTCACACTGCATGGAGGTCCTATACATCATAGGATAAAACACAAATACAGATGTGGTCAGGTGGCAGTTGTTGTTGGGACAGCCTTAATTGCTTTGTGGTTTTAGCTTTCCCTTTATAAAGTTACTAGCAAATTCTCACAAATGCAAGAAAAGTTGGCAATTGACCAAGGCGCTCTGCCTGAATTGAACTATAGAACTTGCTGTAACATGGAACATAGGCCATGTGAATTTTGAGACCTCAAATTAATTACATGCTTGATAGAGTGAATTCGCGACATTTAACGCTTTTTTTCTTAATTTTTAGGGAGGGGAAATATGGCCCCCTTTGCTGCCTATAGGATCTGTAACATCAATTTGTATCAGACGTGTGAACCAAGAATGAAGTTGGTAGAATGCTGCCTTGAGCAAGGCTATAACAAATAAGTCACAATATGACTGTAATTGTGGTATTTTTTTTAATCAAAAACAAGACATCCGAAGGGAAACTAACGAGTACTATGGAACTACAATGAACATTGTGAGCATTATCTCCTGCCAAAACTAAATTATACAACGTGGATGTTAGCTTTAAGATACCCTTTAAGTGTTAGATCTCATATTACGTAATTAGTTTCAATCATTAACGAAGTTATACGTCACTAATGTTAAACATTAATTTCAATTAACATGAATGTCAGTTGTGCTAAAGTCAATAGTGATCATTTTCAAACCCAGCCATGAATTGTGACGTTAAAACTTGAAAATTCTTTTCCAAGACATGACTTACTTACTTGCAAAATACTTGTGCCCATGACAGATGCAACGTATTAACAAAATCACAAATATACCACAGCCAACATGCTTTGAGAAGTACAACAGTGGATTTTGTTAATTTGCTTTTTAAGGGACGACCCGTTAGAATGTCGGGGCAGGAGGGGTGGACAAGAAGATTGCATCGTCTGGTCAGATTTTGCTACAACAAAGGCTACGTAATCCTCATTTTGGGATGATTCAAATTTATTTTTATTTCTCTAGAGAGATTTCTCACATAGAAAGTACAAGCTTGTTAAGGAATATCCATGCAAAGATAAATTTGGATGATGATGTAAGGTGTTTACAAGTTTTGGAGACAAGCTACTATAGATTTTTTTCCAGCTTTGTTGCAAACAAAGATTACACATATTGGTGATTCTCAATGATATCATCAGTGTGTGATCCAATTGGGCCTAATATAAAATGACCATAATAGCTAATTTTTTAAATTGGGAATACTAGCTGGAAAAAAATATATAGACAGATACTAGAGAACTTGGGCCAGTATTAGTTGTTTGAATCTCCAGTTGGTAGATCGATGGCGATTAATTGCTGTCCTCTTTCAGCCAAAGAACGTCAGGTTTTTGGAATCAAAAAGGATGCAGTTTTGATGGTCCTAAGGTGGACATTTTTCTGTCTACGCATATTTTTGTGTTATTATCTGATTTTAGTGGCTGCTGAAATTTTGTATTGGTCGAGTGTTCAATAGACCTTGTCGTCTTGAACCGCTGGACAAAGATCTCCTAAAAAGGACTAAACTTTGAAAGAAGATTCCGATTGACTTATATCGGGATATTGACTTTGAAGCTGTCATGTTGAGCGTTTTCCAACTGGGAGAAACACGACATTAAGTGTCAGCATCATAACAACATTTTTTTGTGTATTAATATTTTTCCATTGTAATTGTTTTTTGGACATTCGAAATTCTTTTGAAATCATTTTGATAGCAAAATTAATAAATCTGTGTTATTACATAAAATTACGATCATTTCGTGCACAGCTAATTTGTTTGTGTTTAAGTTGACCGGAGGAGATTTTTTTATTGAGGATAACTACGAATTTCGCTCAAAATTGCACTGGATCGTTTGTAGAGGCACCTGCCGAACGTTTCGAAAGTGTATTGCTTGCCTGTTATCGTAGTCGTCCCTATAGACAACCATGCTTTGAATTTCTGTCGTGCACGACAGAAAAAAACATGATTGTCATCTTATTACGTAAAGAAGGCGTATTTGGTTTATTCACTCAGGGTGTGATCTAATACCTTGGTAAGCAATTCCAAATCCGGCAAAAAATAACAGGGTTCGAAAAAAATGGGGCGCTTCTCTCCTGGCATGTCCTCATGTCTCTTTAAAGATATTTCCGGACCTTGGCATCCACGATGTGTACACAACACATCCACAGTACACACACGTCGAATCCTGTAATTGTAAATAACGCCGCACCAAGCCACATGCCAGCGTCCCCCCGCATGGTACACTACACAAGAAAGGGCTAATCATCCGTTTTATAGAATATCCTTGGATGAGTGGTCCCTAATAAATATTAATAACTGAATTCCAGACGATGGCCGACACATTTCTAAATCGAAAGGAGTTGATTTTTTCAAGTGCCGTTTTCGGATTGTTTGTGTGGAAAGTTTGATAGTGGACGAATTCGAACCAGGCATCAAAATGATCTATAAGTCACAAAAATATTTTAAGGTAAGATTCGAAATCATGTGAGAGTGACTGATTTAGGAAATAAGTCATTGTCCATTTCGTAAGTTATTGCATATTAACAGTGCACCTGGATGCAGTATATTAACAATAGACCGGGTTATTATGCATTATTTCAAAATCAATGATTTGCATCTGAAACTTCAACATTATAAGCCTACTTATGATTATGACAGTAAATGCTTTATTACCAACAATTTTAGTAATCCAAGTATACTTCTTCTCCCCGAGATCCTTCCAAAAAATGGCCTTGATGTGACGTTCTTCAACTGTACACTGCCAAAGCGTTGATGAGTCCAGATGAAAACAGTACTGCGGCAGGCTAAGTAATTAAACAAGGACAATGGAACAACAACCCCTTCATATTCATACATTACATAATACATGCTGATCTGACGGGACACTATTGAAAAATTTAACGTGGTTGATCTTATTAGTTATAAAGTGATACCAGCAAAGACGCATATGCACACACACTTATTAAATGAACCCTTACTAATTATTTTCAGTTAATTCAATCACAGTTGTGTTTACAATATATGTGAAAAATCCAGGCGAAATTAACAGCATATTTTGACGGACACTGTAGATGAGGTGCAGTGACGTCATTGCCACCATTCATTGTGCCCTGGCATGGGATCTGACAGGTGTTGAAACGAATATGCATGCCACGCACAACAATCCCCTGCGAATTAAAGCGTGCCATGCCGAGTTACAATACCCGGGCTATGCCTAGAAGGAACACCGGAGTCTTGAACCAGAACCCTCGAGTTTACATCGACTACACCTAGCACCTCGCGATTGATTGCATGAATCGTGTACAACACCTCGAGATTGCATTACACCTCGGATTCCAGCTGTACACTACGAAGTTACAAGCCGCTACAACTCGAGATGGACACTCGTGCAATACAAATCGAATTGACAGTGCTATACATGGAGTTTAATCGCTGCAGTACATGCATATGATAAGGTATGTCACAAAATTTAGAAGTTTTAACGATCTGTGATCCTGTTATACGTGTATTAGAGTCTTGACTGAATACTCACGACGCGAGTAGTGTTGAGGAAATAAACCTGTGGGTTTGATGGTAGAAGCGATAATACATATGATATTGTAAAGCTGAGCTTATATTGACGGTACGATTAGACGGTAGTTTTTAGAAGAAGACGACATATGAAGCGTCTTGTTCAGTTTTTGATGCGTTTCTTCTTAACTCAATTAGGTTTGTTTATTGTGATAAAACTGCCCAGAGCAATACACGAATACGACGGCGACTAGATCGCCCCTACGCGGCGCACTCACCATCCGCCAGGACTGGGGGGGGGGGGGGGGGAATCTTTGCATTTCTCGTTTTACACCGCGTTTACGTTGTACGGGTTACCACAAAGAAGCGATAATTTTGAGTCACAGTTCTGACGGCAAAAATCAACCGATTTCACTGTTATCCATTTGTATATCATCATGGGCGGCTCCTCATGAAAAAAAAAATGTAAATTGTATGGACTGCACAAGTAGCGATAAAAAGTTACAAAAATGGAAAGAACTTCGTTGTGAAATTCAATCGCCAATGACACATGAAAGGAATGTGAATGTCTTGCAGCCGTACCAAGATGCATCGGTATCCAAATGGAAGAAAAACCACGAATCTGCCAAGCTTCTCAGTGAAAGTGGAATGAACTATTTTATTTTTATTATTTCATTTATTGTTGATTTAAATTTTTGATACAAAATTTGCCAAGATCCGTTCATTTTAAAAAATGGTTAATTTAGTTCCGGGTCCACGTACACGTACATCACTACATGTACATGTAAAAAACCAAAACAATCCAATATTATCCATTTCGTGTGTAAATACCAACATTGGAACTCGCCGGTCATTTTCACGTACTGATAGTCCAGGCGTAGCACATTTTTCCAATGCACAACCGAGACTACTTGTTGTTCAGCTCTCCGGAAATCGATCACATGGGGAACGGCAAGGTCCTTTATAAAAACATCAACAAAGCATCGAGATTGGTCAAGTTTCAGCACATACGATCCGTCTTTGGGAACTATCAATTTTTCACGTACACGGAATATATCAACTTCTGTTGTATACTTTATTTTGTTGAGTTTGAATCTGCTCGAAAAGTGATTTTTCTCACGCGGCTTGTTGTTGTTGTACAATTTTAACACGTATGCATACCTTAAGGGGGAATATATCGTTGAAGGCTAAAATTGAAATCCACATATTTAAATCAAGGAACATTTACCTTTCTATTTGCGTTTGTTGACAACAAGCGAGGCTTCCGTTCAAAAGTTAATACTTTAATTTAAAAAAAAAAAAAAAAAATTTCTTATGTTTTCTAGTGTTTTTAAACTATGTATTTTATGTTTTCAAGCTCGATTGTTAGTTTTTTCCACTTTAAAAATTTATATCTCAAACCGTAAGTTAACCTTTTGAGCTCTAATTCAACCCCCCAAGTATCTTTGAAAATAACAAAGCCACTTATTTTCTAATCATCATGAAAGTAAACTGGTTTCTAAAACACATAACAACAATAAAAAACAGTGGCTTCTAGACTTATAACCTATATCTAAAAAAGTCAATTTTTTAGACATATGGCCATCACTGCAAACAGGATTCTAAAAAACCAATTATCCTGAGAGAGAGGGATAAAAAGAAAAGAGGAGTATAAGAACTACACTATGGGAATGAACTAGAATATTGCCATTAGCCCCATGGGGAATTGTTTTAGGGGGGGGGGGTCACTGGTGCACTGGGTGGGAAAATACTTATTTTTGATTTCTTGACTATGACCCCCCTGGAAAATATTCTGTCATCCCATGTTTTTGTACCTATGACTCAAGTTGATTTTTATCCCATGTCTCTAGGATAATCGTGTTGGAGAAAATTCCTGTGCAGTGGCGTGATGCAGATCGTTTAAAATTGCTTTTTTAGATCTAGGTTATTAAGTCTAGAAACACTTTTAGTTTTTTGTATGTTTAGAACACGTTTTACTTTCACTATGAATTAGAAAGTGAGCTGCTTAAATTTTAAAAGATAATGACATATTAGCGCTCAAAGGGTGTTAAATTATTTTTTTGAGATATAGATTTTTTGCTAAGTGGAAAAAAACTAAATATCCGCAGCGGGGAATTAAACAAGTAAAAATACATAAGATGTTTATAAAACCAAAAAGGAAAGAATAAGAAATTCAATTCACGAAGTTCAATTTTTGACCATAAATTTTGAGGGAAGCTCCGATTTTGTCGAACAAAAAAGCAATAGAAGGTAATTTTTTTCCTGATTTTAAAGTGTAGATTTCTTTTTTTAGCCCTTCCCAATATTATTCCCTTCAGCGTTCATTTCTCAGCACACAAAGTGGGCGAGATAAGCTTCAATTTTTACAACAAACAATAAGACACTTATCCTGGAATTCCAGTTTAGGCAAGTCCCTGACAGCATCCTTCCATAAATTCCATGGGGAAATAAACGGTGAAATTTTGAATGATGAAAATGTTAAAAATTGCGAAAACAGGTTAAGGTTGTAAAATTCTTATTATTTCATTCGTTAAGCTTGTAAAAGGCAAAAGGCGGCGTGTGTGTATGGGTTGTTGGTGGCCAGGATGCCCCAGAATGGAGGCGGACGTTCCGGTTAGAGGGTGTCCTTTCGAGGCTCCCCGTCGGATTCGTGTATACTACGACTATGCCGCAGGTTGCCGTATACGACTTGACTTCCCATCTGACCTTTTGACCTGGCCACAGGGGTCAAATAAGGAATATTGTCAAAAAATTTTTTAGTCCGTTATACTTGCGTGATTTTAAAAGGCTGGACTCAGAGATGTATTGACGGATGTCGCCCTTTGTTCACAAATTTCCAACGAGTCCCAGATGCCAGTTTTAAAACGATGTTTATACAGTCATGTTTGAGTGGGAAGTGCAGGGTGCCTTTTTACATTGTCTTTTCTGAAGAGGGCCTCCTATTATAAAATGCAGTCTGCCTTAATGGTGATATGTAATTAAACCTTTTAGATGAAATCACTGACCCATGCCTCATAGGGGAAATAGTCATTGGTAGTAGAACACTAGCGCTGTCACCTTCGGAGCCCAGTTTTTATTCGTTTAAGGATAAGCACTCCTGATAATATCTCCTGGTGACTTAGTGAACGAAATTTCACATTATGCAGTTAAATTGGCTAGATTAGTGTGTTTCTGAGGACTGTTAAAGCTGGTTTGTAGCGCGCTCACATTCCACTTCCTAGAGAATTATTGTGGAGTTGCTTGTAGCTCCATCTGTCTGGATGCTTTTTGAGCTTCTGCTGAGCCAGATGACATACTGTATGGGTGTGCAATTTTCGCTGCTGTATCGGTTATAGCCTTTCTCTTCCTTTAGGAATGCCAAGGATGCCAGGCATTTGTTGACTGCGGTGTCATGCAGAAACCTCTGATCTATTCATTGGAAAGTAGTATGTACTATTACATCCCTGCTTCACAGTCAGCACTAGTTCTTGGTATTTACACTTCTTTCTTGCCTATGCATTGGATAGGTTTTCCTTATAGGGACCTACTATGCTATCAATGTCTTTGGTTTGGATGAGAAATATGGTGATATCTGGTATCTTAGCTGTTCAGTGATTTCTGGAGGGAATGGGAAAACACTCTTCTGTTTGTGTTGTCCTCATCCAGTTGGTTTGGCTCTGTCTTAGGCATTGGTAAGGGGGGGGGGGGGGGGGGGACGGGATTCGCTAGGTATGTACAATAGACTGTGCGAAAGGCTATGTAGGGATGGGTTCGATTCTCAGGTTGCAGACTGTTTTTTCGGATTTGCGATGGGTTTTTTTTTTTTTTTCGGATTTTTTTCTAGATTTTCGGTTTGCCAGACTTGTAGAGATTGATTTCAGTGTTTGATCATTGGCGCGTTGTTATCTTCCGCTTTGTAAAGAGTAGCTGCATCAATTGAGGATTGTTATTGGGGTTTCGCCCCGCAGCTTTCCGATTGGCAGGGGATGAAGTTGATCATGAATGCGTTGATGTGGAAAGCCGGAGGAACCTTGTGTCCAGACCTACAAAGTTTCTTCCAGTACGGTGTCGACCTGTATGCCAGACTCCAGTTCAACATTGCCCTTGTTTCGACATCCGTAAAGGTAGACAACATGTCTTCCTCGTCCACATCTAGTAGTCTATGAGGCATTCTTTCTTTATGAATCCAGTCTTGGATCAGCTTTTGTACCAGACCGGCCCTATCCGTCTAGATTAGATGCCGTTTTTCTGTGTCCGAGTTGTCTGTTTCTTTCATCTTTAGGTACTTGTTTAGAGGTACTTTAGTTACTTGCGTACATTTGACTGATGTGGGTAGCTTTTTCAGTTGCAGGCCCTATGTGCTTCTGCTCCTGTACATACCGCTGGTGGTGGTGCATCGGCTTATATCTGCCAATGCTTCGGTATTTGTTGCAAGTAGCCTCCAGACTTTTCGACG